>BQNB010095205.1:0-25925 GCA_026074375.1 Tanacetum coccineum
GTGATTGTTGTAATAGCACTATTGATAATATAGTCAATAGAATCGTACCAGAGTAGCTGTGGCGATTGATTGTTTTTTGTGTTAATAAAAGTTTTGGGGTAATCTTTGATTGAATTGAGATTCATCTTTGTTTGTTCAAGAGTTTTATAAATCTTTACAATTTCCAGCATTTTAAGGGACAATTTCTTGAAACCTGAAGGTGTCAATTTCTTTATAATCACAACCAAAATAAAGATTCTGAATCTATCGGTTGGATAATCAGAGCTAATGGTTCAAAAAAGGATTTTTTTTTTCTTAACACAAGTTGATATTTCGTCCAAACATTCAAAGTTTCTATAGAAATTTATTAAGTTAATTCAAAGATTAGCAATCTACTTAGCAAAATGGTTCAATTTGACACGTTTGATATACAACAAAACGGAAATCAGCACAATTATAACTATATGTGTAAATAAATGCCGCAACGTGATGGTTTGGACTAAAACTCACCCAAGAACATAAACATCGGCTGGAGGTGAAGTCTGTAACCAATCTTCAAGATTTAAACTGTTGTAGGAGATTTTCCACCCACATTCCATGTAGCTACAAAGATCCTATTTCGATTATGAAAGTAATAATAAATAAATTGAACCATAAACTATAGATGGGCGTGAAATAAATAGATAAGATAGAACGAACCTATAGTTATCAACATCCCTCACTTGTGCAACATCATGATCGATCTGATTTGTTCGAAGACAATCTGCAGTCCTCTTGCTTGATCTTTCTGTTTATTCGAAAAAGGGCATAAGTGTGATACATAACAGTGGAAACACATATATTTCACAAGTGTGTAACTTTTGGTCTGGGAGTAGAGATGGTAAAAACTGGCTGACCCGTACATAATCTTTTATATTAAGTTGATAATGTTGTAATGACGACGACCAGCTTTTTGACAATGGGATTTATGTGGTTTTCTACATTCAAATACACTTTTAACGACTTTCAACCCATTTGACTCCAACTCGTTTTCGTTAGAAGTCATTTTAAGTTTACCACCTCTCCAAAATGTTACCGGCTGAGACCGATCAACATAAGGTTTTGATGGGACACAAATTTTGGGCCACATTCCATCATTTAGCCTTTTTTTCCGATTTCCGTTAAACTTCTTAAGCATTATATTTCAATCTCATTTAGTTCTTATGTAAATCTCATAATATATGGATTTTTTTTAAGTTGTCATTTTAGTCATAATTCTGAAAGTTAACTTTTTGATCATAGTTTCTAAAAATAGTAGCATCTACTTAAAGCTATCTTTTGTATGCTAGAAAATAATCATCTATTAGAAAGGTGGGGTCCACTTTTTTAACAAGACAAAAAGTTATGTCGGCCTAGCCAAAAGAAACTTGGTCGCACAAAACGTCATTTCGGTTAAGAAAAAAAACATCCATCAACTTTTGGACACGTGTCGAGAATTTTATGGAGTTGCACGATCTAATAGTCCCACATTTCTAATAAGACAAAAACTTATGTCGGCCTAGCAAAAAAAGAAACTTGATCGCACAAAACATCATTTCGGTTTACAAAATACATCCCACCAACTTTTGAACATGTGTCGAAAATTCATGAAATCGCACGATTTAATAGTCGCGCGAGACTAAATTTGAAAACTCTTTATTTTTACTAAAAAATGAACTCACAATTGAAAAGTGGGCAATTTTTAGAAATCTTTCATGTTTAGAATTGGTAGTGTTTGAGTATAATGAAAATGCTTATGGTTACATGGTGAAGTGATTCATTTTACCCCATTTTTATGTGTTAAATCACCTCATGTCTAAGCTAATCATATAAATCCTCACACTCTTTATGATTGTTAACCAACTCTAGGTGATCATGATTCAAATGTTCGAATCTCTTCAGCAGTTCACCCTGAGCCAAGGTGCTTCGGGCCAAGGATTGATAACTGCGCCTAAGGACCTCATAATTAGTAAGACCGGCAAGCACATTGTCCTCGGCAGGAGTGGTTATATGGGAGACAAGCTCGCGATAGGTATAATAAGAATTGATACACACGTCGTTCTGAAGCCTCCAATTGTTAGGGTATATGGCACCTGCGCACACCTCTGTACAGACCTCTGTACGGTATATAGCTCCTGCACATACCACTCGAACAAACAAAGAATACAAACAAGGCTTACGGAAAGTAAATGCGGAATATAATCGACACAAGATATAACGTGGTATCCACGACTAGGTTAGTCGTGGCAGTCCACGGGATCAAACAAGAGAGATATTATTAAGCTCTGAGCTAAACTGCTCAGGCTCGTGCCAAACTGCATGATCCGTGCCAAACTGCACGACCCGTGCTAAACTGCACGATCGTGCCAACTGCACGACCCATGCCAAACTACACGACCCGTGCTAAACTGCATGGGGTACAAAACACACACACCCAGACCCAAGTTTACAATTACAATGAGAGGGGTATTTATAAGTGTGAAACCCATCTTTAGTTTACTCATTCTACCGATGTGGGATTGGGTTTGCACCCAACAATCCTCCCCTCAAACCCAGTACTACAATAGGCCTCCCCTCCAACGATACAGGACGCAACCCGTTCTAGAGTCGTTGGGCCACCAGTCCCACTCTATCTAAACGGCGTGATTTGCTCTCCTTGAGCTATTGTTGAATCTGGATTAACTTGGGGTTGCGCCACCTGCGCCACACACATCAAGGCCTATATCAGTCTTCACAACTCAACAATCTCCCACTTAGAGGCTGATCACTTCACTACTCTTCGTCTCAAGTAATCTCTGTAAACTTTGAACCACCTTCCTTTTAACAATGCTACTACTCTAACCTTTCTGTACCGCCGAACATACGGAACACGCTGCACCAACCAAACACAAGGCTAGGAGACTTTCGATACAAGGTATCCTGAACTAACATCAATAAACTGGGAATAACCTTCCCTTAAACAATGCTAATATTCTAACCTTTCTATACCGCCGAACATAGGGAACACGCTGCACTAACCAAACATAGGGCTAGGAGACTTTCGATACAAGGTATCCTGAACTAACATCATTAAACTGGGAATAACCTCTCTCTGGTAAGACACCATCCTTCGTTATTAATTCACTCGGAGGCCAATTTAAGCTGCGCAGAACTTCAACTTCTCTTTCATCACCAACTTGGTGAACATCTCTGCAAGGCTCTTCATTCCAAGAATCTTCAACAAAGATAAGGACCCTTCACTTATCAATATCCGAACAAGCTTTGCTCAACTGCAAAACTTTAGATTCTTCACAAGATGAATCGAACTCTTAGTATCTGTGTCACAGTATTAAACACTTTCTGCCTAAAATTTATTAAAACTGCTCCAAGGAGGAGCACAAGAACAAAACAAGGAAGAAAACCAAATAAGAAAAAAAATAAGCCCCAAACAAGCGACTTTAACTATACAAGAGACCACTAGCTAATCGATAACAAAGATCTAGGATTTGATATCCAAACACTCCAGTTTTAGCCTTTAAAAAAACACTTTCTGTCTGAGCTCGGTCTAACTTCTTAAGAGAATTCTTCAACCATATCAACTCTCTGCTCGCCTATGCAACTGCCATAAACTAGACTTCTATAGTTAACATAATGATACTCTTCTGTAGTCTAGACTCCCACTCGACTGTTGTTACACCAACTGTAAGCACATAACCAAGCACCTGCTTCTCAGAGTATATATCCTTCATCTCGAACACTAAGGGCAACTGCCACTTAGGCTTGTTGAACTCTGCCATGTCGGAGCCTGCGACCAACATGTCATCAACCTATAACAGTAATATTATGGACGACAAACCAACCTTTTTTTAAGTAGCAAAAATGGTCCATAGCACATCTCTTGTACCCTTCCCTCTGCATAAAACTGTCAAATTTCAAGTACCATTGTCTCGGTGCTTGAATCAGTCCGTACATAATTTCCTTCAATTTGCACTCTAGGTTTTCTTCTTGCCCAGATAGCTAAAAACCCTCGCTTTTGTGTTGTGTAGATGTATCATTCAAGGCTCCTACATAAGAAGGCTCCTGCAGCTATAATACTCAAGACTAACCTGATTGTAGTCATCTTCACAACTGGAGATAAGATCTCATTGTAGTCTACCCCTCATTTCTATTGGAAACCCTTAACCACCAATCGAGCCTTGTACCTTTTGCTGCCATCATGCTCTTCTTTAACCTTGAATATCCATAATCTTTGTGATGCCTTCTTTCCTGCTGATATTCTGACTAAAGAACACGTCTGGTTATTTTCAAGTGAAACCATCTCTTTAATAATAGCCTTCTTTCACTGTACGGATTCTTTGCTACTCAAGGCTTCTAAATAAGACTCTGGTTCACCGTTCTCTGTCAGTAGCAAATAGTTTGCTGATGGAGAGTACCTTATCGGAGCCCTGGACTCTCTGGTAGATCTTCGTACCTGTGGAGTCTCGGAGCCTCCCTCCTTGCAGGATGCTCCGTCTTCAGAGTATTCTTCATCTAATCTTCCACTATTCTCGAAGCTCCCATTGTTTTCTGACCCCTCACTCGTATCTGAGCTCCCACCTAGGCTCTGAGTGATTTTTGAACTCAACCTATGCTCTGCAACTATGTTATCATTCTCTGCAAGGTTCTTTAGAATGTCTACTAACACCACTTGACTCTTCTGTATTGGCTTCGTTAAGCTACTTGAATCTGTCGTAGTCCTGGCTTCATAAATCGAGTCCATAAATGTAATATCTCTGCTTCGGATAACCTGGTGACTCTTCGTATCCCGAAAGCTGTATCTCATTTTATCTGAGTCGCTGCCTATAGATGTACATTTCATGGCTTCTCGCATACATCTTTAACTTTAACAAATGAATCACAGCCAAATACCTTTAAGTGTGTGAGACTAGTATCCTTCCCTCGCCATTCCTCCTCTGGAATATGCAACCCTATCAGAACGTAAGGTATGCAGTAAATTAAGTAGGTCATACTAACTGAATCTGCCCATAACATCTTTGGATCCTCTACATGAAGCCTCATGCTCTCTGCTCTGTATGTTTGGCTTAATCTTTCAGCAACACCAAACTGTTTGAGGTGTTTTGGGGACCATTTTCAGCATCACAATCCCGTTCTCGACACAAAACTTAATCGGTCAGCTACTATACTCTCCACCATTATCAAACTTCAAACACTTCACCTGAAGGTTTGCATTATACCTACCGCAACTCCTGCTGCAATCTTCGATAACGGTATCATAGTAGCGGGATCCTTAGATTGATGCAATAAATGTAGGGCCATAGCCTTCTGTATGAACTTGCTCCAACCTCTACAGTTTCTTTGTCTTCTCTGACATTATGAAGGAAAGCTTCTTTTGCTTCCCGAAACCACTTGGCTTACAGAAGTAGATATCTATCTTCCATACATCTGGAACGTTGCCTTTGGAAGCTAACATACTCATACCAATCCTGCTCATATCACCAAGTCTCTGGTGTTACATAGCTGCATTGCCACTACCATTAATAATTGCGTCAATCCCCTCGGTTGTACCTTAACCATATACAGGCTTCTACGTTTGTTCCCATGAGCTACCACCAAACTACCTTTAGTAACCTTCCACTGCTGGTCTCCAAAGCCTACGTGGTAACCTTCCTTATCAAGCTGCCCAACTAAGATTAACCTTCTCTTTAGGCCTGGAATGTACCTAACATCCTTCAGAGTCCAACTTGTTCCAAAAGAAGTTTTAAGGACAACATCCCCAACACCTACAATGTTTAGAGTCTTGTCATCTGCTAAACGAACCTTACCGGAGCGTAGCTTGAACCTTTCTAACTCTTCTTTGCAATAGGTAGCATGGAACGATGCACCAGAATCCATAATATGACCCTCAACCGTATTCTCAACGCAACAAACCAATGCGTCATCAGAGTCTCCAGCTGCCATGTTAACCACCTTATCCCTAGAGGCTCGAGCTTCGAACCCACTGATTCAGGAAAGTGGCCCCTTCTGGTTGTTAATTTAACACGCGGATATTCTGCCTGTACTTTATCTCTCATATCTTCCATGATTTTAACTTGTTTCTGTTCTTCTTCCAGCCCTCTCTTGTACCCTCTGCCCCTGTATCTGACCTCTGCACTTAACAAATAATTCGTATATTCTCTGGATGTCTTTCGACGGATATTTTCAACAAAGAATCAAATCTCGAATCCCTTTGAACGTTAGCTTAGTAGTTCTACACGAACCACTAACTGCTATAACGGTGCTTGACCAACTCTAGGGCTACGAAGATAATAATAACAAAGCCTTCATACCTGTAGGTTTGGCTTTTGCCAAAGGCTCCTAAAGCTTTTTCTGATATAGAGAGTCTTCGATCTACATCTTACAGAAACCAAAATCATAACCATCATACTGTCGATCTTTAGCTTACCATCTTCTGCCATTGTTTGTCGTAGCCTGGCTCTTGATACCACTTTGTTAGGGTATATGGAACCTACACACACCTCTGTACAGACCTCTGTACGGTATATAGCTCTTGCACATACCACTCGAACAAACAAAGAATATAAACAAGGCTTACAGAAAGTAAATGTGGAATATAATCGACACAAGATATAACGTGGTATCCACGACTAGGATAGTCGTGGCAGTCCACGGGATCAAACAAGAGAGATATTATTAAGCTCTGAGCTAAACTGCTCAGGCTCGTGCCAAACTGCATGATCCGTGCCAAACTGCACGACCCGTGCTAAACTGCACAAGCGTGCCAACTGCACGACCTGTGCTAAATTGCACAGGGTACAAGACACACACACCCATATCCAAGTTTACAATTACAATGAGAGGTGTATTTATAAGTGTGAAACCCATCTTTAGTTTACATATTCTACCGATGTGGGATTGGGTTTGCACCCAACACCAATTTGGTACAAAGCGAGCAGTAGCTTCGTCCCCACCGCTACCCTCTCTGGAAGCTGAATGAAAAGAGTTGGTTGTTCATAAAATAAATGGTCAGCGTTAAATAAAAAAAATCCAACGAAGGGTAAAAAGCGTAAGTAATATCCAACGTACCGTCCGATAGATTAAGATCACGGTTATCTTCTTGGGCTGGATGGGTCTTCTCCTGATTCACTACACCTCGAGGAAGCGAATCCTTTTTTGTATGCTCACTCTGATTCACAATAGACACCTCGTCATTATTTCTTTTCTTAGATTGATGCTCTTCCTCATTTTGTTGCCCAAGATCGTGCGATTGATGGATAAGCGCAATCACGATAGTTATATTGGACTCCGACTCGATGTTGGGTCTGGTTTGCTTTTTAGACTTCTTTTTCTTGGGTCCGACAGAACTACCCTCACCAGCCCCTTTGCTGGAGCCTTGAGCAGGGCTTTGGCTTCTTTCTTCTCTTTTGCTTCAACAATCTTCGGGTTAGGTTTTTTTGTATTATTCTGACGAACGTTCATTTCCAGAATCACGGCTCCAACCGATAGGGGGTCGGCAGTACGTTTGACAAGGCACTTGTTATCCGAAATAAGACCCCCTTGCTCACGACAATGCATGTCCAGTTAGGTAATAACAAATAATCATCCATGATAACCTCTGCAAGAAGCAAAAGAGAGAAGAACAATTTGCATAAGCTCGAGTACATGGAACAATATGCATCAAAAGATAACTCGAGATAAAGTTTTTTTGTTTACCCTTCCTGTCGACATCCTTTAATTATGGATGGCGGTATACAGTAGTAAGTGTTAGAATTAGTGGTCTACTAGTATATTAATACACTAATAATACACGAGTAAACGCAACGGAAATGAAAGACATATAGCATATATAATTAATATAAAACATAAAAGGAAAACCGTACCTTTAGCAATAAAGCTAACGAAGAACGAAGCTTCTTTCTAAATACGCACGTGTATTAAATCGTACGAAACCAATAACTGAGTTACTAAAGTAAGTAACCTCTACGTGTATCCACACTACACATCACCCGATATTACCCAAATGCTAGAAGAATAAGGTATGAATGAATGAAGAACTAGGGTCCTCCTTATATATTGTTAGGATTAGGGTTAAATAGCTTTGGGAAAAAGCTACTTAATCTTAACAATTTTGCCCCCTCTCTTTTACCTCCTTATGGTCGCCCCCTATAACTCAAAAAACATCCCTCTAAGTTTGAAATTTTCACTATTATTTAATTACATATTTACTTTTACATATTAATTAAGGGGTTAATGGTTAATTATTCGAAACATAAATAATTAACGACCATTAGGTATAATCGTTAGAATATTAATATATATAATAAATATACATTTATATTATTATATATACTAATATAGTAATATCTACGTGTATATGTATGTGACCCCCGTAGGCTCACGTATCTCTAGCCACATAAATATCCATATGATATGAGCGCTTCCCAACAGTATAGAGTGTTTGTAGGGTGGTGTTGAAAAGAGTGTCTAATAATTATTTGTGTAAAAAGGGTTTTGACAAATGATTAGAAGGAATGTGTAATAGGAAGTGTTATAGAAGTGGTGTGCAGGAATGTGAGAGTTTGTAAAAACATTTTGTGTGGGAAGTGATAAAATTCATAGTGATCGTTGTCAATAGTATATATATATATAATATAGGTGAATCGGCAAGAAACCAACTCACAAATAAAATATAATTTCAGAAGCATCGACTTCAAAAGTGACCCCTTCTTAGTCGTTTCCCGGGTCGTTAATGTTCTAACGAGGCGTGAATTGAACTTCGAGTTGTCGTTTGTAATCGGGATTTTGAATAGATAAAGATTTTTGATTTTGGTTTCTAATTCTACAATTATAATTCTAAAACAATGCAAAGAAAAGCAACAAAAATAAGCAATTACGAATAAAACACGAAAAACGTTAACGGGATAATAAAAACGCGACCTAAAAACTTAAAACATCAAATTTTAGCCCTAGAAATGCAAATTTATCTTTTAGAAGCCCTAAATGATAAAAGAAAATTAAAAAAAATTATATTTTTTGACTTTTATTTAATTTATTACGAATTAAAAACACTTTTAATCAAAAAAATATTATTAAAAATACTAAACAATTTTATAAAAATCTGGAAAAAAATCAGGAAAAGTACTTGAGACTATTTAGAACTTAAGAAAAATAAAAGGGAATCACCAGTTTATTTGAATAAGCTAGAAATAAGCTGAAAAGGATAACAAATCACTAAAAAGACTTATGAGTTTTTAATACTTAACCACTTTTGAGCACAAGCTGAAATAAGCTTTAACCTAGACTAAATAAGCTTAAATTGGCTTAAACTAACCTTAATAAGCATATCTAAACAGAAATTAAGCACCTCCAATAAGCAAAAAGCTCAGAATCTCAAATAAGCTTAAAGACTAATCTGCTAACCAAACAGCCTAAGAAGGGATTTTTAAGCTAATTTTTAAGGGACTAATCAATAAGCTAAGTACTAAAAGTTTAAAACAGATTAAGCTTATACATTAAGCTTTAAGAATAAGCAAAACTTAAGCACTTTAGATTACTAATAAGCTTATAAAATTGCAAATGAAAAGGGCTGTTTAAGCAGTTTCTTAAGTTTTTGGTTTTTGCAATGTTTT
The DNA here is from genome assembly GCA_026074375.1 of Tanacetum coccineum. Taxonomy (NCBI): domain Eukaryota; kingdom Viridiplantae; phylum Streptophyta; class Magnoliopsida; order Asterales; family Asteraceae; genus Tanacetum; species Tanacetum coccineum. The sequence goes on from BQNB010095205.1 coordinate 9,603, forward strand.
TATAAAAGACCAAAAGGGCTTTTGCAGCCTTAATTTTAAGCAACTAAATAAGCTCTAAACCCAAAATTAAGCTCAAACAGACTGAGCTTAATGTCTAAATAGCTTATATTGTCAATATCTAACCTTAAAACTAACTTAATCTTATCTAAATTAGCTAATGAGAATTGCACTTTTAAAACTTTGAAAAGAGAACTAATGAAACTTAGACAGATTTTGGGACAAAACCCACAATGGCAAATGCACACTTATAACTTCTTATTCTAATGCAAATAGAAGTCAAAATGAAACAAAAACCAAGACTAATATGCAGCTTATAAGTGGCTTAGCCTATAAGCTGATTACAAAAGCTTTAGAATCACAGATTTAAGAATTTGATACAAGAAACCTTGAAAACAAGTTTTGAACCTTAAAAACTCTTGGAAACTGATTAAAACAACCAAAAAGAGCTTGGTAAAGTAAGCTTTATGACCCAAATCAGATTTAAACCCATTTTGACCCATTATGCCTCCTTATCCCAAACACCCCTTTAAGTTCTTGAAAACCATATTTAAGCATGAAACAGACTTAGACAAGTTACAAAAAACTAAAAACAGATTAAGCACAAGGTAGAATAAGGACAAATAAGCAATAACCAACAAGATTTAAGCACAAAGGAATAAGCAATAGACAATAAGCAGCTTAAGCCTTTTAAGACAGATTTAATAAAAAAAACTAGACAAATGAGATCTCAACTGTAACAAAGCACACATTAACAATAAGCAACATTAATAAGCATGAACATGAAATAATAAGCACAAAATAAGCACTTCAATAAGCTGAACAGTAAATAAGCTGTAAAAATCAAATGAAAACTTACTTCTTGTTGAAAAATCCTTGAGGGTAACAATGCGTAGAAAAAGTAAATGACGATATTGAAAGACAAAAAGTAATAATAAGCTGTAAATAAGCAATTCTACTCTACTCCTAATCTAGATGCCTTCTTGCTTCGAAATTCTTGACTATTTATAGGGCTTGTGTGGTGAGGTAAGGGCTTCAAAATCGCGTGTCAATCACCCCAACCAATCTCCATGATCTTCAATCAATCCTCAATCATGCCATAGTTGTCCCAATTAGCATTAAAACTCCATTTGACCTTCCTCCAATTCCTTGACGCGTTTTGATCCAATTTGAGAGTGCCAACGTGGCACTGAGGTGTCAGAGATTGCGCAAGATTATGTTGAAAGCAAATCGTAGCCTTAGGGAAAGGGTTTGGGCGTGGATTCGGCCTTCCCGCCCTTCTCGGGCTTATTAAATTGTATTTTGAAAGTTTAACGGGCGTTAAGGGTTAAGGGGTAAAAGGGATAACGGGGTTAAGTTTTAGGGACTAAGGTGAAAGGGTTTGGACTAACGATGAAAGGGTTTGGACTAACGGTGAAAGTCACTAAGGACTGGTGGTGTAATAGGTTTAACATGATGATGGGTTGGGCTGTTAGGGTGTTGGACTTGGGCTTATGTTCGGCCAATTTGGTTTATTTGGGTTTTTATTTTAATATTTAAGCTTAACGGGCTGACTCGACTCATTAACTTGGGTGCGGGTTGGCCCAATAAGATGCATACGTCCTCGGCTTCGGTTTTCCACGCTCTTTCCAATCTCGTGCTCGGTTTTGTCCGTTTTGGCTTCGTTTTTGTCTTTTTGTTGATATCCGTTACCTGCACAGTACATAACACAAAACAAGCATATTTTTAGCATTTTGAGTCCGTTTTTGGTCATTTAAGCTCGTTTTATTGAGAAAAAGGTATGTGTATTTAAGCATATACCACATAGCATAATTAACTTCCGAATACCACAAACTCAATTAGTCATTTAGACTTTAATCCATGATAATCAACAATAGATGTGATCACTAATCATCTTGATGCAAACAAGCTAAGTGCTTTACATCTCAAGTAAAGCATATCCTGTAAAAGGAAGAGATGCATTTACGCAAAGTGACATTTGACTTAGTTTGACCAATAAGGGATTAAAACCTATTACGTGATTAGAGACAACGTAAATCCGGATTAAGGTCAAATGATATGTTGAAAGTATGATTCTATTAAGTTTAGAAAAGTAGTATGAGCCTTGGCTAGAGGCGTTTGATAAAGATATTGAGTTGTCGTTTTGTTAAAAACGAGAGGATTCGTTTTTGCTCCTCTATAAGTCTAAATCTCGTTTCGAATGTTTCTAAATGCTCAAATATCATGTACATACATTTATTGAGAGTTTCACATGTGTCGAGTAAGAGGAAATCCGACATTGCAAAATCCGTAAAAACGGACTTCGCGAGTGGCGCGCTGGCCATGCGTTGTCGCGTGCACAGGCGCCAGATTCACAATTTCATTTTTCCGGATTTTGGCTATCGTTTGTTATTTTACCTATTATGAACGTTTATTTGTTATCGTTAAAATATAAAAGAGATCCTAGTCAATGTTGCACCAACATTGATGATTAAATTATGGTCTTTAAACACCCTCCTTTCTCAGATATCTTGAAACGAGAAAACAACGTAATATGTTTACCCATTTTTACAACACTATACATTTTGAAAATTAAAAAAAATAGGTGTTATCCAATTCATGGCAACATTATATATATAAACCCGACTCTAATAAAAGTTTGTTTGTCAAGTTGGTCGGGTTTAATTTGTCCGGATAAAATAAGTATAGAATAAAAGAAATATAAATTAGGATAATTATTTTGTTAAAGAAAATAGAAAAACTGGCAATCGGTTTATGACATACGTGGTTGTTAATACACATTCTCCCAAAACCGTTTTGGAGTGTTAGACTCGAATCTGAGGGCACATGCAACTTCTAGAAGGTGCCTATGCTTTCGCTCCACTACTCCGTTTTGTTGTGGAGTGTGAGGACAAGACGTCTCAAGAATAATTCCGTGTTTATTATAAATTTTTATCATCTCATTGGACGTGGACTCTCCCCCGTTATCACATCTAATTCTCTTGACCGTCTTCCCGAATTGTGTTTTTATCATATTATGTAAGTTTATCATGAATCTACTTGCTTCATATTTGAATCTTAGTAGGAAGACCCAAACCGCCCTACTAAAATCATCAACAATAGTCAAAAAATAACTAGCTCCCGAGAAAGAAGGAGTACGATACTTTCCCTAAATATCACAATGCAATAATTCAAAGCAATCATTTGTTTTAATATCATTGTTTGAAAAAAGGAGTCTAGTGTGTTTTGCCTTTGAGCAAGAGTTACACGATTCACTCAATGAAACTTTATTAAGGAAATCAATGTAAGTAAGCTTTTCTTTAGATGCATGACCCAAACTCTTATGCCAAGTATCCCCGGATGTCATCATAGCCATTCTTCCGTCTTCAAATAACCTCATCCGGTACAAGCCTTTTTTGCACTCACCCACACCAATCAAGCTCCTCGTGTTGAGTTTCTGCATGACACAAAAGTCAGGGAAAAAGGTTATGGCAGAGTGTAAGTCCTTAGAGAGTGTGCTCACAGATAATAAATTACAAGTGAACTTTGGAATGTGTAAAACATCCTTTAATTTTGTTCCCCTGGTAAGGTACATTCACCCCTCCCTTCAACGGATATGGCATCTCCGTTGGGGATAACCATAAGGGCTTCAAACCGACTTCGGGTCATGTTTTGAAGTATGTGGCTATTGTGGGTGATATGTTCGGTGGAGCCCGAGTCTATCACCCAGTCATCATCAATGTTTTTACCTGTCATGTATGCCATGGGTGTGGTGCTTCCTTTGTTGGTGTTTTCCAAGTTGGCAAAGTGCTTTACAAATGTTTCGTATTACTCACTTGTCAAACCTAGAATAGGACATGAACCCGCTTTAACGCATGCGGCCTTGGGCTTCGTTTCTTCACGCTTCCTGTTGCCCGGCCACCACTCGGGGTATCCTATCAGCTTGAAACAACCATCGTGGATGTGTCCATCCTTCTCACAGAAGGTGCAGTGATCAACGGCATCTCTGCGCTTCACGTCCCTTGAAGGAAGTTTGTCGCGTCGTTGGATAGAGTTATTTTCACGTCGTCCTGGGACGAACGCCTTGAATGCAGCAGCATCAGTGGAAGGTTGCTTATCGGCTGTTATGGCCCTTTGTTTTTCATCTTCAGTGACGAGGTGGTAGGCTTTGCCTAATGTTGGTATTGGATTCATAGCAAGAATCTGAGTTCTGATGACTGAAAATTCGCTATTCAAGCCCATGAGAAACTCATATAGCTTTTCTTTTTCTTTGTGTTCAACCAGCTTCTTTCCCATATCACACGAGCACCCTTTATAGTTGCAACGAGGAATAGGTAGAGCGGACTCCATCTCATCCCATATGCTTCTGAGTTTGGTATAATAGGCCGAAACAGAAATATTACCTTGAATCGTGGCTGAGAGCGTTTGCTTCAATTCATACGCCCGAGGGGCACTTTCTTTCCCAAACCGTTCCTTGAGATCTGACCATATCTCAGCGGCCGTATTAGCGTACTTCACACTGCTTCTAATCTCTTTCTCCATAGCAGTCGTCAACCACCCTTTTATCATGGCGTCGCAACGTAACCATGGCATGTATGTTTGTGATTCCTTTTCTGGTTTTTTAATAGATTCGTCCACGAACCCTATTTTATTCTTTGCAAAGAGATTATTCTCCATCTCTTGTGCCCAATCGTTGTAATTGCCATCATTCAGCGCATCGTTTACCTGCATTTGTTTGGGGTAATCAGATGGATGGATGTAGTATGATGAGTTTGAATCCATGGATTCTCCCTCGGTTTTGTTCTTGCTGGTGTCATCTCCTCCAGCCATGATTGACTTGATTTTATGGTTTTCTTGGTTGATCCTGCTCTGGTACCATCTAAAATTATGATAGTATCAAAGAGGTTTCTTATTATCTTTTTGTATATATGAAAACTAGACTATAGACCCGCAGGTTTTACAGGTTGTAATAGAATGATTATAATTAGCATTGACGTGAAAAATACAACAAATATTTATTATTTTTTTCACTATAAAACGTTCACAAAATATATAATGAAAACTTATAAATAAATAAAGCATCTTAAGTGATACAACATGACCACAAACAAAACAATAGGGACCCACAAAGGGACTCAATGTTTCTTTTGCTTGTGAAACAACATAACCAGTTATGTTCATCGAAACTTGAAAAGATCTCAATTTTATTGTGTCAGTCTAGTGATATAAGTATATTAAATTATTATTTAGGTTCAAATATGAAAAGAATTTTAATACACACAAACTAATTAATATAACAGTCCGAACTTTAGATCAATAATATTTAAGACCCGCCAACATTTTAATAATCTTTATCAACATATAAGACATATAGATACAATTATGTATTTGTGTACATGAATTTTTCATCTTTTCATACCATTAAATTATTGAAAGAATTATCAGTAACATGTAGAATGATAATCTTATTAAATATGTGTAATTGATGGTGCATAATATCGGTTGAGAAATGTTAAATTTAGAAGTGTACAATTTTTATTAAATGTATAATCTAATCGGTTAATGCGTGTCTAAATATTTTAAAGTAGCCCCTTATGATTACATTTAGTAATTTTACTTTAAATTTAGATTACTTATTAAAATGTGCCTTAGTTTTTTATGTTAAGATGTTGTGAGTAAAAAAGCTTTTTAAAAAAGACCCAATAAGTAAATCTGAATATAGAATGATTTCATCATAATACCAAGTTGAAAAACATGGGTTAGAATAAGTGGCACATACATTGAGTATTAAATGAGGTGTATTATGAAAGTAAACAAAAAACTAAAGGGTTATTTTGTAAATTTTAGATGGACAATAAAGTGATTGAGCAAATGTTTGCTTACGTAAATTCCGGTAGTTACTTTACAGGAAAGAGACGCGTGTCATTATGACGTATTATGACGTCAAAGTGGAATTCAAACACTTTTTCTTTTATTATATATAAAGATTAGAGAATACATCGAGAATAAAAAGGCCTGGAAAGGAAGCTAAACAAGGAAAAGATAAACACGGTAATGCTAAAAAGGAATGTAATTAAGGAGAATAATATGGAGAATATTTTGTTCCCAATAAGAATAGAGTTTTTTTTTAACGGCAATCTTAACTATCTCGCACTATTTATACCAGAAACTATCTCACATGTCCTAAGCAAGACTTGAACCCACAAACTATCTCAAGAACAGAATGTTGGTTTTCTCTCTCGTTTGGTTTTAAAATCATCTTGATCTAGTTTCTTTGTATTGTTAGATTAGCCAGTTTAAAGGCGTTGTAGTGTGTGTTATTGTATTTTCTTGAGTTGCATTCGTGTTAGCAACAAGTAACAACTCATTTGTGTGTATTTTTAGGCAAACATTTGTTTGAGACCTTGTCATTTTGAACTATTATAATAAAGAATAGGGTTTTTCTAACATGTGCCCCAGAGGCACATGTTAAGGTGGGACACAGGCTGTATGTCACAGCCTGATTGGTCAGCAGTTATTGTTATTAATCATTATCAGGCCCCATAAATAACTGCTGGCCAATCAGACTGTGTACACAGCCTGATTGGCACATGTTAGAAAAACCCTAAAGAATAATCAAAAGATAGTTGGTCGGTTAGGTGAATAAAATAAGTTTTGATACCATTTTTGCAGTTTTTACCTCAACACTCTTCAATTTTGAACAATATTCGAGCTTATCCAAGCTAACTTCTTAAAAGTCCTGTTACGTTATTACCTAGGAGAACAAATTTTAAAGTTGAAAATATTCAATGGATAGTACTCTTTTAGGAAACCATGGGTGGGAATGTCGAAGTGAACTTTGGTAGCGGAAGAAACCGTCAACTTTCCATAATTCCATGATCACATCTACATAATTTTATAAAGCGATCCGATAGTGTTTAATACTACTACCTCTTCTTTTCTTTATCTACTTTTGAAAAGTTTAAAAATAATAAACTACAAATAAATAACTAGACACCGCATATATACTTCCACCTAGAAAGGTTAAACAAAATAAACTTCTTTCAATACTTTTTGAAAATGGTTTTTATATTAATTGATAGGAAAATAAAACATTTAAAACAAATAAAACTTAGGCGGTGTTTGTTTTTCATAAAAAGCCTCTTAATAGCCTTTTAATCTGACTCATTCAGACGCGCTCAGACATTTGGCTCATTAAGAGCGTTTGTTTTTTTTCTTTCATTCAGACGCGGTCAGAGACTGAAACATCTTAACCAACTAGATGTGGATGGGGGGTTTTGATGCCTCTTAATGCCTTTTCACTCTTTACTCTTTTTTTTCTTTAGTTTTTTTTTCTTTGTTTTTTCACTATTTGTTTTGTGAGATATTTTTTTTACTCTTCTTTTAATATTGATATTACGTTAGAGAAAATTAATCTTTTTCTTTGTTAGATAAATAATGTTCAAAATACTAATGATGATGATGCTTAAACATTTAAAAGTTTTTCAAACAATAGTAATATATAATTAGTTTGTGAAATTAAATTGTGGCTCGTGTAATTTTCACGTGAGCTTAAATTTTTCACTAAAAAGTATTTTAATTGCCGTTCAAAAAAAGTATTTTTAATTGTTAATTGACAATGTTAAGCATACTATGAAATTTTATTTTTCGCAGTCTTATGATTGTAAAGTTAATGATAGTAACAATTTGTAAAATGATGAAGATGTTTAACCACATGAGAGTACAATAGATGACTACTTTATGAGAATAAATTGCGACACAAAAATTTGAATGTTTTCTAAGACATTTTATTCTCACGTTGCACAACTATGTTAATTTTATGACTAAAATGCTCTATATAATTTTTAAACATGTTTATGTTTCGTAAGAATAAACTGATTTGTGCTTTTATCGTTCAGACATTTAAAAAGTAAAAAACAAACAATATCATTTCATTCAGATTCAGACATTTGCGCATCAGATTCAGATTCAGATGTGCGAATCAGATTCAGATTCAGAGCCTCTTAATAAACAAACAGCACCTAAGTCTCTCGTGCTTTGTCATGCTTGTTAGCTTGGCAAGCTTTTAGTTTTATATGTAAACTTTGAAAAATGTGAGTAACTAACTTTCATAAATTGTTATAATATAAACATTTTGAATTGTTCTCATGTTATAAATTGTGACGCATGTCAAAATTTTAGGTTGATAAAACATCAGTTTGAAATGACTCGATCTGAAACGGAAATATAAATCCGTAAACCGAACCAACTCGGTACGATTCAGATTCGGTTGGAACAGTTTGGTTCGGCTCGGTTTCAGTCAGTTTTGCTTAGCCCTACTCTATTGTATGTTTTTTTTTGAACGGCAAATATGGAATATATAAAAAAAAAGACTAGCAAGACGCTAGAAACTTAAAGTACAATAGAGTCAACAAAAAGAAATACATAACATAAAAAAATGATAAAATCCCGAGACTTTAACTGCGAGGGAATCAAAAAATTGTTAATTTACGTTCATACACGTTAATTTTTTTTTTGGTATATCCGTACCTCCATATTTTCATATTTGCATCCCCGTATTATTTATATTTTTTACTTCTCTATCAGTTTGTTACAAAACAAGTAGTGCATACTTGCATACATTTTTCTGTCAGTATAGTTGCATCCCCTAATATTTATATTTTTTTACTTCTCTATCAATTTGTTTACGACAACAAAGTAGTGCTACTTGCAATACATTTTCCTGTCAGTGTTTTCAGAAATAAATTAATTGTTTTAAAATATTATTTTGTTGCAATTTTTTATATTTTATGCCGAGAAATGACAAGCAAATCGGGTAAAATTTCTTTCAATTATAAAATCTAGAAGGGTGCAACTAATAAATTCAAAAAAAAAAAAATGTAACAAAGTAAAAAAAAATACTTTTTTGTCATAAATTAATAGTTCACGTTTTTCTGAGAGGTTCCAATTTAACTGTTGACTACTAAAAAATAGATAAAGAAATTTGATCGAGTTTACTCTATTACTTTTCATTTTTTTTAACAGCAACTTATATAAAAACGCTAGCAAGGAGCTAGAAAATGATTACATGAAAATATAAAGAGGATTCTTTAACCAATCTATCTTACTAAAATTTAACTTGTTTCTAAATCTACACCACGTGAAAGAAAGCGCCACGATATCATCAAATAACCGAGCTTTAGACGGAAATGGACCAATACTCTATTACCTTTCATTGAAATTAATATTATAAACTTTAAAGAAAAAAACTAATTAATTAATTAAGAATAAACTGCATTCTAAAAAAAATAAAAGAATAAAAACAGTAATAATTATAGTTTTTTAATGTGTTTTTTGTAAAAAAACAATTATTTTAAAACAAAAAGACTATAATAATTTTCCTCACTGCTAACACCAACTTTATTTTTTATAAACTTTAAACCAACTATTCCAATAACTATCTTCTATACACCCACTATAAACTCTTTATATAATAATTAAAAATCCATTCTAGATACTTTTAAAAGTCGATCTCACATAAAAAGAACTATAATCATTTTTCTAATTATTCCATAAAAACTCTTTGATTCAAACGAACCCAAGTCTTTTTCCATCCACAAAAACAATGGGTTGAAAAGTAGTTTGTGTACAAAACCAAATGAACCCACAAACCACACACCTTTTTCTTGATAAACAATTTATTGATCATCACCATCACTCCCACCACCCCACACATATATAAATCACAATTTTTAGATAAACATTACACAAAAAGGTCCACAAACTTCCATAAATACCATAAAACCCATCATTTTCTTCTCTCTAAATCCAGAATCATCAAGAAAACAAGACGCAAATTCACAATTCCCCATCTAAAGATCTTGGTACTTTCTAACTTTAGAAAGAAAAAACCAAACATGTTACACTTGTTCTTTGCAGTTGCGTTTTCAGCAGTACCGTTGACTTTATATGTTCCACCAGTTAGAAGCTTGAATCTATTTGTACAGACAATAGAAGAGTTATGGAGGGAATCTAGTGGGTATACGAGCCGGATTTACCCACGGGTACGGTTCGCTTTTTGTCGGATCTTGGATGTTATGCTATGTAACACCACCACTGCTTAGATTATCATTTGTTTTAAGGTTTAATACTTACACATATTTCCCTAATTAGTTTTTGTATATACTTTTTTTTTTTTGTGATTTGTGGTTTTTTGTGTTTGGTGATAGTTTTGCGGGATTTATGTGATGTTTGAGTTTTTTTTTTTTTAAATATGCAAAAGTAATAAATATGACATGTTTTCTGCCATTTGTTGTTGATGATGTGGTTATGTTAAATTGTGTAAATTTGCATAAAAATAGGAAGATTTGGAACAATGGCTATGGGGTATGATAAAGGGTGTGTTTGGCAAACGTACACTAGCAGGAGCAGTAACAGTAAGTAAGCATCAGGTAGTAGTTGTTTTTTCTATTAAAACCTTTGGTAACGTAACTGTAGGCTTAATTATAATGTATAAAACAACTTCAAAATGTTATTTCATGAAGCGTTAGAGAATGAGCATTTCAAAAAATAGATCATTAAAAATTACAACGTTAAACGTTCAGCAATTCTAAACACTCCGCGTCAAACATGAAGAATTCTTCAAAAAGCGTTGGGGACACTCCAAACAAGTGTAATGGTTAGGGTTTTCTTGCGAATTACTTTGGAGCTTTTGCTTTTGCAGTCGTATAGAGATGGGTTTTATTTAAGTCCATAAGCTCAAGTAAGTAAATAAGGTGGGTGAAATGAGCTTATCGACTATTCCAAAGTCTAAACATCCCATTATTGGCATTTTCGTTCCTTGAGGCAATGGTAACTCTGTTGTAGAATTGTCACCATTAGCGCTGTCTTCTATTTGGGCTTGAACTCATGGCTTCAAATCGTTGGCATGGGTTGATGAGCATATGAGATGTCAGATGTGTAGAGACGGACATTTTTTATAAGGTGTTGCGCAACTTCTTTTGAACGATTTGAGGGTTGCACGAACTATAAAAAAACATATTTCAAAAATAACCTGTATTTTGTGATCTAAAATCAGCTGTTTGCACGTGACACACCTAGCTCCTAAATGGGTTCGTCTCTAGTGACAAGGCTTGATCTTCATTAAACAAGTTTCAAGATCAAGTCAGCACTCCAATTAATCATGTCCAATTAATCATGTTCTAAGTATGCAAGTGAAGCTCAAAAAGTTGTTGCTTTAGCAGTTAGACAAAGGGATAAAGCCGTAGAATACCAACGAACTTTTCATAATTTATCGATTTGGTACGTGTACTGAAACAATTGTCGATTTGGTACGTGTACTTTCATAAAGTGTTCTCATTTGCACATTTTGATGATGTGTCACGTTTTTAGACAAAACGCATAGCTTTGTTAGAAATTGGGTTAGGGTATGGTGGTAATTTTGAATATTTTGCTTGAATCGTGTAATGTCATATTTCGTATAAAGGGTATGTTTGGCGAAATAGGCTGGGGCTGGAGCTGAGGCTGGGGCTGGGGCCAGGGCTTATATTATAAGCCGAAATTGAAATTTGTATGTTTGTAAATTTGTTTGGCAAATGAGCTGGGGCTGGAGCTTATTATTGCAAAATTACTAAAAATGACATAATTAAATGAGGTTTATGGTATATGTTAGATATTTTTGTGGGTAAATATGTAATTTATAGTTCATAAGCCCCGGGTTAAAGTTTTTAGCCCCTTTTATGGGGCTGTGGCTTATAGAGGCTTATGACTTCATAAGCTCGAATGACAAACGGGGCTTATTTTATAAGCCGGCTTATTTTAAAAGCCCAAGCCTCAATAAGCCCCTCCCAAACACACCCAAAGTATTTCGACTCTATTGATGCTTGGATATAATGAAATCCTTATCGGGATAATTGAAGAAGAAACATTTTGTTTATAGGCACAAGAGAACAAAGCAATACAAAAAGGAATTGTGTTTTTCGTATGTTCAAATGAAACTAGATGTGTGTTAAGTAAGAGCATCAGGTGTCGTAACACGGTAACACCATTTTTTGGGTGCCACATCAGCATAACACCAACACCAACATCACTCCTCTAATCATAACACCAAATAACACCACTCACCTCTTTATTTTCATAAAACCCCCTAAACAATTATTTCATTCTTTTAACAAACTAACCATTTCATTCATAAAATTCAAATACACATTACAATACTAAAAAAACACACATTAAAAAACAATACCGAAATTAAAAAAAAATAAAAAAATACGCCCCGGCGACTAATCTTCTTCCGATGCTTCTTCAACTTCGCGCCAAATATGATTCATAAGGTTTTGTGAAAGAGTTTGTAGTGTTTTTTGTTGTAAATGTATGTTTTTTTTTTGTGAGAAAATAATATAGAGGTATTGAAGTATTTATAATGAGTTGTGTGAGGGGGGTAAAATGAAATATTTTTTTAAAAAAATATAGCCGTTAGGGGCTGTTTTGTAAATTTTTAATTTTTTTTTTTAATAAAACTAGCCGTTAGGGGGTGTTTGGTAACTTTTTAAAAATAAGAGGGAAAATTAAAACTAGTATATAGCCGTTTAGGGGGGGTAAATGAATTTTTTTTTTTAAATCAACCCCAACGTGCGTGGGCCGGCCAACGCCGAACCCAACGCCGTTGGGCAACGCCGCCTAGCGGTGTAGTAACGCCGGGCAACGCCGTTGCCGGCGTTACTACACCTAAGGCTCTAAAAGACAATTTTAACAGTTATGGTAGTTAATTTCGGTTCTCTTCACCAACAGACATGGTTGGGTTTTTGGCTACCCCTTGACCTTGCAAAGGGGCGCTGCTCCCTTTGATCTATGCGTCTTTGTCGTGGTGAAAACATATCAGCTTAAACGAGTGTGAACTTCACACTTTCCTAACTCGTATCCGAGTATTATATGAAATCTTATTGATCTATAGTAAATCGTAATTACTTAAAATAATCGATAACACTAAAATTTATCAACAAACTTATGCTCGATTAGAATATAAGTCGAGTGATTATATAAATTTGAGGTTGATAACTTGAATTACTCAACAAAAGCTTTGCTAAGTTGAACCCTATGGTGTAGAGTCTTGACTCCACATGGATATCATGTGATTGTGCCTTATGGGTGGCGCCTTAAGCTCGTGATGGTTGTGACATCTAAAAAAAGCGCGACACAAACTAGAGTGATTATTGGTTGTGCTCCTTTATGTGTTTTCCAAGTTAAAATACTATCATCGGTTAGGTTATTGATACTCCGTATCACGTATTTATTATTCAAATAATTTATTCTACAACTTATATGAGGTGTCATCTTATCTCATTTTCCTTCACCATATGAAAACTAAAAGGCTTGAGTATCATAACTTAGATTGTTAAGTTATGATGACGTGATTCGTGTTATTTTCAAGTTATGACACCATCATTCCAAGTTAAGGTCGGTGTTGATGGCCAAGTTATCTCACCAACTTGCAAACTAAAGTGAGTTTGTGTGTATTTGTGTGTTTATAGTTTGTGTGATAAATAATAGTTTCATAATCTAAAATTAATATAATTATAATTTAATTGATTTTTAGACATACATATCCTTCTTAAAAGTGTGAGAAGGATATTGATGTAATTAATTTTTTTAATAAGGACGTTGATGTAATTATAAAATTAAGGAGGATATTTATATAATATCAACTTTTAAGAATGATATACATGTAATTCTCCCATGTTTTTATGTGTGTGGGTCTCAAAAGTGGTGTTAATATGGTGTTATGATTGCAGAGGGTTTTTTTGGTGTTAGTGTTATTGAGTTAAAGCTGATGTGACATTAATGTGGTTGTGTTATTAAGTTATGGTACCTAGCGCTTTAACAACTCACAAGTAAAATTAAAATAAATTTGGTTGTGTTAAGAAAAAGTGGTTACTTTAAGCTTTAATTTAATTTGTTGGTAAATTGATATTAGGAAATGGATTTTCAAAATAAGGCACCTTATATAATACGCAGTATATCTTTGTTACAAATAAGGTTTGATAACTGCGTTTTGTTGCGGGGTGTTTGCGTACTGTGTCGTTTTACGATTATTTGATATTTGTTGCGACCCACTGAATAATGACATGCTATGTAAATACGTGAAAAATAGCTAAGACATGCTTAGCCAATCTTTGACAGACCAAATAAAATTAGAGTAAATTGCGAACATCGTCCTTGTGGTTTCATGCTACGTCCGCGTGGTTTAGAAATTGCAGGCGGCGTCCTTGTGAGGAACCTTAGATTCCGTTTTATGTCCTTGGTCGAACTAAAATGACTGAAATACCCTCTTCTTCTTCTTTTACTTTTTTTTCTAGTTTATAATTATTTTAAAACAAGAACTATATAACAAGAAGAACACATGATCTAATCCTAAAATTTTACAAGGGCAAATCGCAAAAAAAGATACTCATCTTAGGTTCAATGTCAATTAAAGGTACTTATCTTTTTTTTTCTCAATTTAAGGTATCAATTTTTTTTTTTTTTGCAAAGTTAGTATTTTAACAGGTTTTTCGGTTACATTTCTAACGATCGTTATTTTATTATTGCATCGTTAGTCCTTTATATTATTTTGTTAAAAAAAGTATTTTCTACTTATTTTTAAAACTTATACACGTTTTATACACACATTTTTTACACGTTTTTATACACATATTGTTATACACACATTTTTATACATATATATTTATACACATATTTTTATACACGTTTTTTACATGATTTTATCCACGGTTTTATACACATTTTTATAAACACGTTTTATACACACATTTTTATACACATATTTTTATACACGTTTTTACACACAATTTTATCCACGTTTTAAAAAAAATGCATAAAAATGTGTCTGTAAAAACGTGTATAAAAATGCATGTATAAAATCATGGATAAAAGCATGTAGAAAAATGTGTATAGAAATGTGTGCATAAAAACGTGTATAAAAATGTGTGTATAAAAACGTGCATAAAAATGTGTGTATAAAAATATTTATAAAACTATGTATAAAAACGTGTAAAAAATGTGTGTATAAAAACGTGTAAAAAAATGTGTGTATAAAACGTGTATATTTTTTAAAAATAAGTAGTAAATATTTTTTTTAACAAAATATTATAAAGGACTAACGATGCAATAATAAAATAACAATCGTTAAAAATGTAACCGAAAAACCTGTTAATTGTCTAACGTTGCAAAAAAAAAAAATCGATACCTTAAATTGAGAAAAAAAAGACGAGTACCTTTAATTGACATTGAACCTAAGATCGATACCTTTTTATGCGATTTGCCCATTTTACAAAACCAAAAAATTTATCTATCTTCTAAAAAATCAAAATTCACAAATAAATAACATCAAAATCTTTTAACCCACAAACAAAAAACCCAAACCATGAAATCGACCACTACTATTAAAACAAAAATAACCAGATCATGAAATCAACCACTACTCTTTTTAACACTATCAAATCATGATATAAACTAATAAACCCCCATCTCTTTTAAACACAAACAAAAAAAGAACCGAAATCATGAGATCAACCACTTCTACCACCAATCTTCGAAGAACCACCACTACTTCGCCGCTATTCATCCCCGTGGTAGGTCTTTATTTCAGATTTGTGTATGTATGTGTGTTTTTATTTTGTGGTTATCTTTTCTTCAAGATGTATATTTAATTATTTATGTTTTTAGAGTTTGAGTTAGCTAAGGTTTTATAGAGGATGATGAGAAAGTAGTTGTCGTGGCTGTGATGATGGTGGTGGTGGTACTGGCTGCAAATTGATGATTTTGGGCGGCACACGATGAGGCTGTGGTGGTGAAGGGTGACCACACACACACACACCAACCGATTTATTAGGCTTTGGGTCTTGGTCGTGTAGATCTTACAGGTTTATGCTTCACATGGTCTTTTTTTGAGAAATATAAAAGGAGGTGTGGTGCGTATGTGAAATTGTAAATCAAGAACACTACATCTTTATTTTACAGTGGTGGGTTTTTTTTAAAGTGATGGTTTTTTTAAGAAAGATACCCTGGTTCTAAAACTTGAACTTTATCCATTTCGAATTCACTTAATTCAATTAATAAATGAAATTGATTTGATTGGATATGTGTATATTAGAATTTAGTCTAAAAGAAAAAGAAATTAATTTTGGTTGGAGATGATAAATAGGTGGTTGTTGTTGATTCTTTTAATTAGAGGCTTGAGGATGATGATTTTGTTATAAAATTCTGAGATTAGATCATTTGTTCTTGATGTTATATAGTTTTTGTTTTAAATTAATTATAAATTAGGAAAAAAGTAAAGAAAGAATAAGAGGGTATTTCAGTCATTTCAGT
>BQNB010095206.1:0-25925 GCA_026074375.1 Tanacetum coccineum
TCTATCATTTACTTGACAATGTACCTTAAATCAAAGCCTAGAAAACCCTAACGAATCCAGAAAACCCTAATTATGCCCTAATTACCATTTTGACCCGTTTATTCATTTTCTACCCATTTTAACTCAAACCACCTATCAATTCTTGTTATTTATCCTTAATATACTTCATAGGATCAATAATCCATCAATCTTGACCCAATGTACACAAGTTATAAGCAAAGAAAGTCAAGAAAACCCTAAACCGTACCATTTGGTATCCATGACCTCATTTCTTCAATTTTGACCCGTTTTAACCCAAACCAATTGCTAATCTTTGCTAATTACTTTAATCCCAGACCTTAACAACCTATTTCATGAATCCTTAATCATTTATAACACAATGTACCTTGTTAAAACTCTTGAATCCCTAATCGAACCCAAAAACAGCCCGCACCCCTTTTTGCTCAATTTTGAACCAATTCAAACCATTCCAAGTGCAAATAACCAATGTGAACCTCTTCTAGACATCCCCAAGCAGCTTACCCACCTGCTTGAGCCTTCTCTTGGTCGAAATTGAAGCCACATGAACCCTTTTGATCTCATTTCAGCCGTGGCAGCCTTTAAGGGTGTCCAACACCTTCAACCTAGCCTCTAGACCTCCACACTTTAAAATATAGCTTATACACCTCCCTAACTAGACTACCTATGTGTCAAGATCAGATCTTAATACTTGCTTTCTCACCACTCTTGAAAATGGGTATAAATAGGACCTTTGTGTGTTCATTCCAACTTGCACCCACCATCTACTTACAATAACCCTTAAGGCAGCAATACTTTACTCCCATATGTTCCTAGGATCATAAAAGACGTTCAAGAAGCGAAGCCCTAAAGAATTGAAGTCCTGGAGTAAAAATACAAGGCGTATGAGTGGAAATACTACCCGAAACGACCCGTTTCCACCATTTTTGATCATTGATGCTCAAACCCAGGTTTTGAATGTTCTACTTCTACTAATACACCCTTATAATGTTCATATGATCCTAAATATACTCTTGTTAAAGTTTCATAACTCAATTCATGCTCATTTTCCATTTTGATCCAAAACCATACACCCGAAACCCTAATTTCGCGTTTTTCTTAAAACTAAATGTTATAATGATTAAATATTGTTATAATCTATCCTAGCATTCTTAAATAATGTTAAAATAACCACTTTATTGATTAATAAAGGAATTTGAACTTAAAACCCGCGCGTTTACGTTTTGAAACCCTAATTTGACCCGTTTTGCTTCCTAGCTTAACGAATCGTTATTTTAAACTTGTGTTGCGTTAAAACTTCATATTTTAATTTATTATAACTTATAAATGTCTATTGTAATGTTAAACTAAGCTTGCATGGAAATTTGGACATGTTTTGTAATTATAATCCATGCAAGGGGTATATATCATAACTTCTGAAATTATAACAGAAGGCTGAATGTGTCCCCTTTATCAAAGTTATAACTATATGGTGTGAGCGAGCGAGAGAGAGTCATTTTCAAAGTCCAAGGTTTACTTGGTATATCTTTCAAAGTTGAAGGACCAAAGTCGTAAAAATGCAAACCCCAGGGGTCTACTTGCAATTTTCCAAACCCCCCCAGTGTCTAAAATGTAACATTTTGAAAAAAGTGGTAAATCATATTTAAAACCTATACCAACATAACTTTTAAATAACGCGTGACGTGCTAACATTTCCAGATATTGATTTAAAACGCTTAAAAAACCATGAGATCCTATCACAATACTAGGGAGATTCATATTAAGGAGTTTTGTTTTTGAGTTTTTTGGGGGGGTGGTGGGGGGAGTGGTGGGGGGGTGGGGGGGGGGGGTGGTGGGGGTGGGGGGGGGGGGGGGGGGTGTGGGGTTTGGGTGGGGGGTGTGTGGGGGGGGGGGGGGTCTTGGGGGGGTGTATTGGGGGGGGGGGGGGGTGGTGTGGGTGGTGGATGGGGTTAAGTTTTGATTGATGGTTTAGGAATTTGGGGCAGATTTTGGATGTTTGGGTTGTTTTGTGTAGTAATATGATGATGAATATTTAGGAGCAAGGCTGACATAAACTATTTAGATGCAGATTAATGCAGTGTTTGAATGTCAGTTCTATTCCACTCTCACAGAAACAAGAGTACACAAAAACATCCAATGAACCAAATCTCATTTAGACATGAAATTAGCACCTCAAACAAGAAAAACCAAAGAATTGAAATAACATGGTTTGTTTAGTTCAGTTCAGCAAAGAACAAACCATAAAGACATATACAAAATTTTTGTTTGCTGCTTTATCACAAGAAAAAAAACCCAAGAAGGTAATCCAAGCATTGAAGGATCTAAGTTGGATAGAAGCTATGCAGGATGAGCTTCTATAATTCAAATTACAAAGGTTTTAGGACCCTGGGGATTACCAATTGGGAAAAAGGGCTATAAGGCACTAAATGATTTAACAAGAACAAGAAAGAGAAAGAGCATTATGAATAAGAACAAAGTAAGATTGGTTCTGCCCAATGTGTACACAATAAGAGAAGATTAACTATAATGAAGTTTATTCCCAAGTTGCCAAATTGAAGCAAATAGTCTAATTCTGAAGCCTAATGCCTCAATTTTAAAGACTTTGTTGTGTACCAGATGGAGTGTCAATATTGCTTTTACTTCTTATGGTAAATATATTGAATATGAAGTCTCCCTATGTTTGTCAGACCATAAGGAAATTTGAAAGATCCATACTTCCTGACAGCGTTTTAGCAAAGTAAAAAAGGCCTTTAGTAGATTTGCATCAAGCTCCCAGATCTTGTTATAAAAACCTTGTCAACTTATTTGTTAGACAATATTTCTAGAAAAAGATAATAAGAATTTGAGTTAATCAAAGGGTCAAAAGTGATATTCTGTTAGTTCAAGTGAATGTGGAGATGATAACTATCTTTGGATCTACAAAGAAGCGAAGAGTAATATGCATAAACTAAAGTTGAAAAGATGTATGCTTAATAAGGTTCAGATGATTGTTCTATGTTGAACTCACAATCTCCAGGACTAACGCAAGTACGTAGAAGGAAGAAGGAATTTATTTATCAGTCTCAAGCTAAAGTATGTGACCAGACGATTTATAAGAAATTTGTTTTACTGATAGTCAAATAGCCAAGCACACCTTATGGAAAGCCCATAAGCCTTTGCTCAAGAATGCAATGGAGAAGATTAATGAACAATGTATAAGATACCATGGAATGGAGATCACTGATGTAACTTACTCTTCCAAGACTGAAGTACTATATTTTGCAGTGTATGCATTTGCAATACACAAAAAGGGTATAAAAACAAGTCAACCCAAAAGTTTCATATCTTCATGTTGTGAAAAGGATTTTTAGATACTTAAAAGGTCAACCTAAATTAGGCCTTTGGTATCTAAAAGATTCTCCTATTTTGTTGGTAGACATACACTGATAGTGATTATGCTGGCGAAATAAGTTTAGATTAAAAAAATCCATAACATGAGGTTGTCAATTCCTAGGGTGCAGATTGATCTCATGGCAATGCAAGAAGCAGACTGTGGTTGCTAATTCCATAAATGAAGCTGAGTATATAGCTGTTTCCAATTGCTGTAGACAGGTGTTTTGGATCCAAAATCAATTGCTGGATTATGGATATAACTTTATGCATACTAAGATTTATATTGAGAGAAGAGAGTACTATATGAGCATAGTGAAGAACCCTGTTTGTCATACGAAAACAAAGCATTTGAGATTAGCACCACTTTTTCAAAGATTCCAATGAGAAAATCTATCCAGATGATCAAGATACCACAGATCAGCGAAATGTTTACAGATTTGCTCACAAAAAGCATATGGATGTTAGCAGATTTCAATATCTGATATGCAAGTATTAGAATGCGTACCTCTGAAGTATTATTGAGGGGAATGTTCTTAATTGTGTAAAATGCTGAGCGATATATAAAAAATGATGTTTAGAATGGAATGAAAAAGCTGCTAAGGATGAAATTGGAGTAAGTACTTGTAACTTAAAAAGTTTCTGTTTGTTAATAAAAGATTAGTGCAGCTCAGTAATACTAATACTCGCTAAAGAGTTAATACTGTTATTATCCTTAATATTCTGTTAAGTATAATTAATACTGTGAGAATTGAGAGAATAAGTGAGAATAAAAACAGAAAGAGAGACGTGTGATAAAAACAAATAGAGTAAATTGTGAGCTTAAAAGAATTGAGAGAAATCAAAAACAGATAGAGAGAATTGTGAGAAAAAGAATTGAGAGAAATCAAAAAGCAGACAGAAGGATTGAGAGCTAAAAGAAAGTTGAGAGAATCTAAACTAGACAAGAGAATTTGTAAGTTCATAAAATTAATTTGATGATGGACAATGATTATTAAAAGGATTGAGCGGAGTTAATGCTGAGTATTCAAAAGTAATGCAGTCTAGGCATTAACCTACTGCTGTTGATTTGGTAAGCTAATGCGGCCTTTGGAAGCTTAATCTACTGCTAGTTACTACTTTGGTTACTTTACTACTGCTATTGAAAGTTAATGCTGTTAAGGCATAACTTACAACTGCTGATTGAACATTAATGTTGTTGGAGGGTATATTTCATAAATTACTTATCGATTAAGGTTTTCAATCACTCCTTCAATGATTTGAAATCTTTCATATACTCTATAATCGTAAACCTTACTCATTTCATCATCCTTATACAAAAACCTCATCACAATGAGAGATAAATTTGCTGATACTCACAATTTAGGTTACGTTTTTAGAGAACACCACTGAAAGTAGAAGGGTTTAGGAGATAGTTATGATTTTGCTAAAATGCAAAACCTATCAAATATGCATTCAAACCGTCAAAACTACATCTATTGTTCAACGCAACTCTTCACGATACATCTTTATGGCACCTTCTCATTAAGCAATGCGACCCTATCGTATGTGCGGGACATCCTACTATACGGGTCTCTGAGATCACACACATCACACGACTTGCCGCATCTCACTCACGCTCCAGGCGATTACCGAAACCTCGCGAGCCACATGAGACCCCTCTCTATAGCGATACACACACACAGAGGATGCCCGAACGGTGATAGACTCCTTACACATACTCTGGTCCACCACAACATCTACGTAATTCAGCGCACACACTCACGCGATTCAAGCACACTCTGACTCAGTCACACACTTTCTGATATACAATCACCTACACGTCATCCACAGAGGTATGAACTAACAACACTTTACTCTTAGATACACAATATCTGCCATCCATTTCTCATCTACCTCACATTTCTTGTCACGCGCATCAGTGTGGATGACAGCTGAGTCTTTTACACACACATCTCTCTAGCATAACTTAGACTGTCTTGGCGCTCCGCGAACTGTCTTACAGAATACAGTGACACTGAGCACAGATCTTCTGTTCCAGACAATTTATCACTCTTAACATCTTGTCAGCGACCCATCACAGAGTTACTTACCGATCATAGTTGTAGATACTAGTAGAAATCCACGACTATCTCTCCTGTGTCATACGAAGACACTGATCCATATGCTAGTATCTGTATGCGAGGAGACTTCTACTATTACGCTGAGATGAATGTAGGAGGATGCTCAATTTTCTGAGTATAAGCTGTTACTCTCCATGCATATCTGTCAAATTAGTCCAATTAGCATTCTTCTCTCGGCACAGTCATTGATACCATTTAGCTAGTGATAATGTGAATCTTACATGTATATTTGTTTAATTAATACATGCTTATCGATAGACTATTTTAATTGTAAAATTATTTAAAATAAGGTTTGTTAAGATGTATTCACTTGACGAATTTTCATCAATGCAGTTAACAATGATTGTGATAAGGGTTGGGGAGTCACAGGTCTATTGTACTTTGGAGATTATGTTATTATACTTAGTGTGGTTGGTGACGGGATGCAGAGTGTACACGCAGCGAAAATTTTGACACAATAATGAGATATTATTTCATACACTGTGGAGTGAATGTGAGATAGTTGTTTTAGCACAGATGAACAACTCTTATATGTGTGTTGGAGATATGATTCACGTATTAAAATATCTAATCTTTATCTATTATGCAGTAGTCAGGCTCAAATCTGAATCTCATATCTTAAAATTGCTCTGGACAGATGAGCATAATGATGGTCACAGTTGAGTCACAACATCAGTTATATGGTTTACATTCTAACTATTATGGGATGTGATGTATATTTATTAATTTTCGTCACGGTTCGGTGTCACTTACTTTCTTCCAGCAGACGTGCGATATGAGTATTGATGACAAGTAGTGTTATGTGGTTTATGACACAGCGATAGTGTTTTTCGGGTTGTAGGGGCTAATATACATTCGTAGAATTTTGGATTGTGTAGTTACTTAATAGTGTATGATCTATATAATGGAGTAAATATTTAGGTTATAAATAATGTTCAGTATATTGGGCAATAAGTATATCGTACATATACTTGGCACTATAGGGAGTTTATTATGGATATTGGGGATGTGTGACATAATTTGACTAGGATACTTACAGACTCTTAAATATATTGTTAGGGTAGGAGTTGGGTTAAATTATTTATTTTGACTGTTACGTTAAGATTGAGGCATTACAATTTCGCCGCGAAGTGCTCATAAAGACTATAACAGTAATGATATCTTAATCAAATATTTAAACTATGTATCCAAAAACCAACTTATAAATTAATGTTACTCACAAGATAGAAGGCGCGAAGAATTTTCCAAGCAACAGCAGATCAATGAGGAAATAAAAGGTAAGAAAGGACAGATAAGTATCTCAAAGAACTCCACTTCAAGTGCGCATACAAAAGGTTACAGAGTGACAAGCGTCTTGGTCACCAGCTAATAACAAAGAAGAAGTAAGAAATCCTCTATTTCATCTGTCGTCACAAAAAACAAGAAAAAAAAGAGCACTAGCTTTGTGGGAACGTCGAGGTGAACAAAAATGCAGGGTGATTCGTCCTACGCAAACTCCAAACAGTCGGCAAGCAAAAATCACACACGCTGAAAACAAACTTGAATACGATCTTGAATTCAAGTAGAAGGTTACTCTTTGATTCGAACATGGAGTCAACTCAGGGGAGGGAATGAAATAATCAACCCATCTAATAATGCGTTTGTACACACGGAACATTCCAAAAATCAAAAAAGGTGGCCTTACTATATACAGAATGAGTCTATTCACACGAATGTCTAATAGAACACGGTTACAAAAAAAAAGGTTCTAGTATACTATATACATAACTAATCAGAAAACTCTTTACATCTACTATCAATACTTAGCTGAAGTACAAATAACACACTCTAAAAAGATTCATGTGCTCAAAAAGAACATACCTTTGGTGTTGAAACTTTAGTTTTAATATTTGTTAAAATTTTTTTCAGTCAAAGGGCGGGAATCTGTTTAACTCATAGTAATTGACAATATTTGTCAGCGTCAAGTTGCGCGGCAAAAAAAACATTCAGGCGCGGTGCAGAGCAGCAACACACAAGGAACACAACCAGACCCAACACAAGAAAATGACAAGCACGGCACACCAAACCACAGATCTTGCGGGCCGAGCATCACGCCACCGGCAGTGGCATGCCGCGACCGCTCAATCAAAGAATGGAAAAAGGAAACTGATAATCACAATTGTCAATGACAATGAAATTTGAACACCAATAGAAGCCCCCAGGCAGAAACTTTAATAGAATCAAACGCTACTTGACAAAACACTGTACTTTCATATAAAAAGATCGAATAAACACAGCGCGGAAAAGACACAAACCCCCAACACACCCATGGGCCAAAGTTATGAGGGGGTTCAACCATGATTACAACCATAACGCCAGAAACACAAAAGCGAGCCGAAATTATAACAACAACCAACTACACACGCACAACAACAATGCGGGCACCCGGAGGCACTCTTGCCCCTTCCTACCGAGCGTGGACAACGCATCGTGCAACCCACTCGCATTAACAAAACACCATGGACGCACCCCCCTACACTAACTCAACACACACACAAACACATCACACGACAACCCACACATACCCACCTACCTCACCTCTTGCAATTCTTGTTTTACTAAACCTAGCAGACTAGTCTTCTGTAAAAAAAAAAACACACAGCACCTAAAATAGCTAATGCAACATCCTCTGACTTTATACAATAGAATGCATAACTAAAAAATTACAATATTTTCACCTTTTACCCCTTCTTCCCAAAACAACTGCCGTCATCCATTACTCTCAACAAAACCAAAATCTTATTATACAACACAAACAAATTAAAACATAAAATAAAGGATAAAACAAAGGCATAACAAGAAACCAACTCAAATAGTCAAAATTATAAAAGCTATTTGTTTTCCTTAACACAGGATTAATGAAATTGTTTGTATATTCGCCGATCCATTGATGAAGTCTCCTGTTGAAAAAGTAGACATTAAGGATCACACCAGATTCACATGTATAGCATACTCAAAGAGGCGGTTCTTGCCTATTCTCTATTGCTTTTATCTTGATTTCTACCGACCAGAGCAAATCTTACTAATCTCAAATTACAAGCAAAAATAATTAGAAAAAAAAGAAGGAGAGGACTTACAGCCAAAGAAACAAAAAAGAAAAAAAGTAAAAAGTTGTAAGTAAAACATACAAACACAGCATTTTTTAGTAAAAAAAAAATAATAATCTTATAAAATGGAGACAACTCATAGCGAGAGGTGGGGAAGATGGGATAAAAACTACAAAATACACAGACAGATTGAGATAAAGATTGAAGGTATGGCTGGTAAACAAATGGGAAGCCGGTGTTCACAGATTGCGTACGCCCAAGAGTAATCTTTTAATACAAATATAAAATCACAAAATGCAGCGCGCGAATGGAGAGTAATCTGGGGGTGTTAATTAACTAATTAAACACATATTCATGGATTAGAAACCAAGGGGCCATACAGATTCACACTACAAAAAAAATACAACTACAAATCCTATCTACATATAACGCACAAAATTTCATTTTTTTTTTAGACTAGTACAAATCTATATCTTTCTTTAACATATTAATTACTATCTGTAGTCCTTTGATTGTTTAATCATTTTTTTTATTTTTTTTCTTGTTGTCTGTTTTTTAAATATTTACTGTTTTTAATTTGTTTCTTTTTTTAATTATTTTTTTTTCTTTTGTTTTATTTTTTTTTTTTTATTTTTCTTTCATTAGCTACCCATCAAAAAAATCAGTCCGTCCTAAAGAGTAATTCTTTTTTTTTATTTACAACAAAAGTAAAGTAAAAGGCAAAAGATTCGCGATTTAAAGAGTCCCCAACTAACAAATCCTCTTAAAAACTAAACATAGACATCAAAAAAAACAAGAGAGCATCTCCAAGTATGGAACATGGATAACAACAAGTTCAAAAAATGCAAAGAGCTCCTCAAAAAAAATTAAAACGCAAAAAAGGTCAAATCCAAAGTCTGCAAAGAAATCAAAGATCCCCAAGGACCAATTCATATTTGAGAGTTAGGTGCTTCGTCCTCTATGGTAGTCATCGCCTACACTTCTCCGTGCCGAGAGCGTCCTCAGCCCCGTGCTGTGACTACATGTTGCCCTACCATATTTACTACAGACAGTACATACAATATTCAACCATAGCTAATAAGCATAACACACTATAAACCGGAACATAAAAGGGTTCTCAGAGTGAAAAAGATAAAAATCAACAGATAAAAGGATCTCATTATATCACTCAATAGCTTAAATAACACATGCGTACAACACACCTAGTTAACTAATAAATAACTTATGTTATTAATATTATAACATGTAACAACTAAGGATGCATTTGTTATATATCCTGGTATTTTCTTTATCGGTTAAATAACATCGAGTGGTTCTTTGCCAGCTTCTGTTTCTTTTGTCTTCTTGCGTCTATTCCTTATTATGTCTTTATCTATGTTCTTGCACAAACACAACGAAGGAATCAGCATTATGGTCTCTACTGGAGAAACTAGTCTACTTCTTTCCATTCATTATCGATCGGAGCAAGAACCCAGACAAGACCAGAAAAAATTTCATCTTTAAAATCTCTCTCCCCCCAGTAATTGACATAAGGAACGAATAGAAATATCCAACACAACCCCCACAACCCACACACACTATCCCCACCAAACCACCTCCCAACCATCCGACAACCGAATAATAAATGCGACCATTTACCTTATCTCCCATCTTACCACTCATTCGTCCTATACACTGCAGACGAGTTCCCCTATTATTCTTTTTTTTCTTTCATCCACGTCCTCTAAGTCCACTAGATGAGTTCACATGGACTATCTCTCCTTTACAAAAAATAGGTCACCTAACCTTCATTAAATCTAGACTAGTCTATATAGGCATCTAAAATATAAGATAGAGAGTCTCTTGCATTTCTAATCCTTCAACCTTGAAGTCTAAATTACCTCGTCTTCCTTATAATAGAGATTAATCTGTCTGATTGTTCTTTCTTAATCACTGGATTACTTAATATCAATCTATATTCATGCTGTCCAGCAGCGAATCGTAAAAATTTGAATCGGAAAATGTCATATTTTTACTATCCTTTCCAAGGTCCAATTAAATCCCTAATTCAACATAAAAAAAAAAATTGAAAAGAAATATTAAGCTCCTAATAAATATCATTTACGTAAGACAATATCATAAACACCCGAACCCATCTCCACCACCACACATCACATACACTAACAAAAAACAACAACCAAACATCCCCCCATCCCACTCCTCCCCCCCACACTACTCTCCACACACACCTAGCAACCCACACACCCAACCCACCCACCACCCCCCCCCCCACCCATACTAAACAACACCCCCCACCAAAACACACCCTCCAACCCTTCCGTCCCCCCTCCCTCATACCAACATACAACAACCAACACCACAAACAAAACAACCCAAAAACCACCCCCCCCCACCACACTCCATTTACTTAACAATAGGCTGATGCTAAAAAAAATAACCACTACGCATATTTTCATTAAACCACTAACATACTATCGGCAATCACAACAACAGACACGACAACCGGATATATCCCAGCTTAATCAAGGAAGCAGTAGAACTTTTAACTCTAAGGAAAACTCCCTAACAAGATAATATGAACCCACAAGTAATACTCATCTCATCTTTCTTCTTTTTATCTTTATCATGTCTTCTATCTTTTCTTTCTTTCTCTTTCCTACAACAATTCTTGTTTGAGAGGATTACAAAAAAAGCATTTTATGCTAAGGAAACACCTATTTCATTTTATTCATCATCACCAGATCCTATTAACGTCAATACTTACAATCATCACTAAAACATCATATACAACCCACCCAATCACAACACAGCAGCTATTATTGACTTCAAATCCTCATTCTCACCCAATATCTCCGATAATTAAAAATAAACCGACACCAATTCTCAACTCTCCCCCACTACTATATGATCCTTCCCCTCCCACGAGTAATTCTCTTTTGTTCCTGAAGAAACTGATTACCTACCACCGACCAACGACCTAATAAGCGAATCTGTTCCTCATTGCCTCTTTCCCTCAACTAACGTTATCCTAATTCAATACTCGGAACAAACCTCTGTATATAGGTACCAACACACACACATCACATCCTCTTCTCATTTCAGTTTATTACATATTACTGATATTATATAACCTCCTATTTTATTACTTTCATTTTACTTTATACTTTTTCTTCCTTCCTAATCCTTGTGACTCCCAAAAACTTCTACCTTGTACTAAATACTCCTATACTCCTATTTAAACTTAACTACACAACCTTATATTACTCCCTCTATTTTACTAATACTTAATTTACTCCTACTTCCTATACTCCTACATACCTATCCTAACCGATTACTTCCTACCCCCACCACTCACTACCCTAACCTAACCACCTCAGATATATGAAATAGGAAAAGTTCAATTAAGAATGCATCTAAAACATCATGAGGGAACAAATATTCGAAGATATTTTGATAATTTTATAAAGAGACGAACATCCAACACTCTTTTCCTCTCTTTTTTTTTTTTTTTTTTTTTCTTTTTCTTCCCCGCCACTCCTCTGCATACCCTCCTCCTTTTTTTTTTTTTTTTGGTCTTTTTCCTCTTTTTTTTTTTTTTTTAATCATCTTTTCTTTTTTTATTTTTTTTTCCATCTTTTTTTTTCTATTTCTCTCTCTTTTTTTTTTTTGTTTTATTACTCCTCATTTTATCCGATCTAATTTTTTTTTGCTCTTTTCTTTTTTTTTTCTTTTTTTGAACACCTATCTCTTTCTTTGCCTCTTTCTCAATCTCTTTTATTTTTTTTGAGGTTTACTTCTTTCTTTTTTTTTTTTTTATAGCCTCTCTTCTCTTTTTTTTATTTTTTTTTTTTTTTTTTTTTTTTTTCTCCCCTCTTTTTATTTATCTTTTTTTTTACTCGCTTTTTTTTTTTTTTTAGACTCTCTTTTTTTTTATTCTCTTTTTTAGTTTTATTTTTTTTTTCTTTTTTTACTTTGTTTTATTGTCTCTCTGTTAATTTTTTTTTTTTTTTTTTTTTTTTATTTTTTTTTTTTTTCTTTTTTTTTTTCTCTTTTTTTTACTCTCTTTATTTTTTTCTTTTATTTTTTCTCTCTTTTTTTTTTTTTCCTCTTTTTTTTTTTCGTTTTACTCTTCTTTGTCTCTTTTTTTTTTTTTTTTTTTTTTTTTTTTTTTCCTCTTTTTTTTTTTTTCTCTTTTTTTTTTTTTTTTTTTTATTTTATTTTTTTTCCCTCTTTTTTTTTTTTTGAGACATCTTTTCTCTTTTTGTTTTTTTTTTATTTTTTTCCTCATCTTTTTTTTTTTATCTTTATTTTATTTAACTCTTTTTTTTGTTTTCTCCTCTTTATTCTCACTTTTTTTTTTTTACTTTTGTTTTTTATTGCTCCACTCTCTTGTTTTTTTTTTTCCTTTTTTCACTACGCATCGAGAAAAATGAGGAAGACCGTATTGATAAAATGATCATACAAAGGAAAGTGACGAAACTAAAGATCCGAACTCAAGAAAATTCCGTACTCAGATTATCAAACTTCAAAGAAGCAGTTAGGGCAAAAGGATAAGATTGTGCCTTGCTTACTAAAGAAATTTCCAATCTTGGAAACAAATCATTTGAGAAACCAAGCTTAATCACCAAACAAATGAGCGAAGATTCTTTTAAGGATGTCATCTACCAAGCTCAAAATCATCAACTCTTAAACTAGTTATAAAAACTTTATCCAAAGAACACACGCGATGTGTTGGTATAAATAAAAAACGCTGGTCAAATCTTCGCCTATGAACATATAAGAAGCAAGTTTATTTATAAAGCAAATCCCGTTTCGTTAACTAATTGTTTCCAAAACTTATCGCATCTTCAACATTTTCACAACAATCATTATTCCCACCAATTGCATCATTATCTTCGTCCTTATGAATCATATCAAAACCATAAAACCTCTAAGTACTTATAAAAGTTATAAAAATAAGCATATTTTCTTAAGCAATTTTTAGCAATCACATTCCCTTACTTTTAAACTTATGATGGCATTCCCTTAATACTATATCTTATGTTGAGAGGATGCCTCCCAAAAAGAGAGAGACCTAAACAACTGAAACAAAAAACACCAGCCATAATACTTTTAGATGGGCCACATCTGGCAGAACTGACTGCCTTATACATTTGTTTGTATTTTACTACAATACAAACAAAAATTACTACAAACAACACTACAACAAACACAGCCCATGGAGGCCACAGACTTTAGCTATCTGCAGCCAATTGGCACGTGCTAGTAATCTTACTGAACTTCTGCAGTGAAAAAAAAAACTTGGAAACTAGAAAGAATTTATCCAGCTGTCTTCTACCTTTCTACTTTAATGGTCGGAAGACAGTAGGCCTTATTTTCGCTCTGGTTTAGGGAAAACGAACTTGAATTCAGTATTCTCTATCGAAGCAAATGTGCGAGGAAAATAAAGATAACATTTTTGCTACTACTTGCTACTGCTACTTTACCTTAACTGGACTTTAATGACGATGCTTAACCCCTTCCAGGTGGAATGTTGGCATATGCCCCAAATGACCCAACCTATAGGAATAAAGCAAGCTAAAAATTTCGAAACAAAACAAAACCACCCTCCATGGACTGAGTTACAAAAAGTCTTCTTCTTCTGACGAATAAGTATTGGGTCCGGTCCCCCCCCCCCCGTCCCCGAACTGAGAATCGCATAAAAATGAAGAAGAGGAACTTTACAAAAAAATAAAACAATCTGGGTGTAAAACAAAACGGAAAAAATGATCTTAAAAACACCCCTAATGATAGAAGATTTCCAAGAATTAAAACACCACACCTAGTGTCCAAAACATGAGCCAAAACAAAATAGAAACACACACTTGGAGCTATAAATTCGGAGGTCTACCCTCAAAAGCATTGAAGGAAACTTATTTTTTGCCCTTCGAAAAACCATCAAACTTTGGAGGAAGGAGCCATCCACATAATCCCACCCCAATTCCCAAAGGGTTAAAATGGATCAGATAATAAAACAACGAATAATAAAACAACGATAAAAACGCGATTCTGTGCAAGAAAAACCAATGAGATCATAAAAGAAAATTTGAAGATAAGGGGAAACAATACACCATCTACAAAAGAAACAAACAACTTAAACTGAACTACCCTAAATAAACCAAACCACAACAATAATAACCCCCACATCTCAACAATCCTTAAAAAAATGCAACTAACCAAAAATAACCACAGAAACAAGAATCACAACCTAATTTGAATGATTACACCACCAACCACCACCATCAGAAAGAAGACCCAAGAACCTGTAGGAACTAAATCCTCCTTTTCCTCCATACCTCCTAATATCCTCCTACGCCAAAAAGAAAAAATGTAAACCGATGCATGAAACCCTTTCCTTTGTGTACAAAATGCACTAGTGCAAACCATGAAAAAATAAAATGGATGGCAAAAATGCCAAAGCCAAACAAACCCCTGCATAAACACCCAGAGTTGTTCAAAAACTGTCAAGTGGCCGAACTTGCAAAAACCACATAGAATAGCGGGTCATTACTTAATACTTGACCAGAAACCTAAAACGTAAACTCTACTACAGAAACTAAAACTTGCAGAGACAACTGAAAACAACCTGAGGAATTCCAAAATCATCTCTCATCAGAATCTTCTTCATCTAAAAACCCCAAGTATCAATCCTCGTCATCTGTTTACTTTTATCTATCTACAAAGATACTTACATAAGTATCAACTCTTTATCATATGTAAAGTTCGATGTCAAGTTATTCCATTGAAATAATAAAGTGATGATTCCGTTACATTCTTGTATCTGATGATATCAAAACTCGACATGCGTTTGTCAAATCTACTATTTCTATAGTGTTCCAACACTCTAAATTACACTCCTCATATGAACCTTTGCAACATAAATTTTTCATCTGATTATAAGGGCGTCATTAAATCAACAATCTGAATATTATTCTAATAATTCATTTTCTACACATTACCAAAATGTGTTTTTTTATGCTTTTAGGAAAAGAAGATTTATGAACCATCTTATTAAAATGAATAGGCACTGTCTCTTCATGTTGAATAAGAAAATAATAAATCCCAAGACTAAAGAATTTATAAATTCTCCATTACAAGAGTTGAACGCTTTCATATCTTTAATTCTTATTTGTAAGTGACAAATTAAAAATAAGTAGGCATAAGTATATAACATATCACGTACAAACAAGTTTCTTTTAAATAATCCGTATGTACAAACAATTCCCTTAATCATATCATTATTACCTATCAATTTCAAATATTAAATTACCTTCATCATCTGTTCTTTTTTTCAAAAAAACTATAATGCACTTGATTAGAAAACGAACTCTTAAATTCATAATCATATATTCCTCTTGACATCGACTAAATCATTCCCACATGATCGCTGGTAAAAAAAAAATATCTATATTCTTAACGTAATAAAAAAAGAAGGAAACCACACAAGAATCTATCAAATAAATCAAATGATTTCAATACCACTAAAGGTATGAAATTTTTATAAAAGACTTATGAAGTAATCGTTATTTGAATGCTGACTTTTAAAAAAAGGTTAATGAATAAAAACTATTCCTTAATACGATCTGATAGCCGCAACGCAAACGTAATATTCCATACCACCTAGATTCTAAATCTAACAGAACACCAAATCTAGAGAATTTCTATTAGACTATCAATCAACACACCACCAAGAGAGGTAAGATCTTGAAAATAATAAGAAATGTGTGAAAAAAGTAATCATAATTATGGTGCGGGCAACATAATAATAAATGTACATTCACACACGTGAACTTGTGACCTTGATTAAGCCAAACAGTAAAGATCAAATACATTTCATTAGCCTAGTAATACTACATCTAGAATCACAATAATCACTATAAAAAAAACCTTTCAATTAAATCTATCTCGGGAATTCCATATTTCTTCTGTAAGGGGGAAAAGGGGTGGTAGACTATAACCACAACCACAAAATAACATCACATTCATCAACAAAAAAAAACCAAATTTACTATTAATCAACAAATATACAAGGAAATTTTTTTGCCTTTTTATTACATTACTTAATACTATATATCTCAGCAGAATGTCATAACTAAAGTAGACACAACAAAAAGCACAGGACAACCTACGTATTGCAAAAATGGGCAATAAATCCATCTCTTCAATAAATGTCAAGCAAACATCATAACTATAGCAAGCAACAAGATCAAGACAATCAATATCAATAATAATCCTTATTAACAAAGGTACATTCTTCATAAAAAGTACCATTTGAAACATCATACATATCAAAACGACGGACGCAAAAAAACTGGAAGGCTTTAAAAAAAAACATAAAATCGATGGAATCGGTGCCCTAAAACCCGAATCTCAGAAGGGTTAAAAACCCCTAAAGTGGAATGGACATGCTACTATATCTAAAGCATGATGACAAGTAATATAACATCCTCATTCTCATCTGAAAAAAAAATCACTGATCAAAATCAAAGTACAAATCTCTAAAAGCTCCCAATGTACAAGTCATTAAAAGCATGATCTCTAAAATAAAGAGCCGTTTAAAATAAAAAAAAAGTAAAAAAAAAAAAAAAAAAAAAAAAAAAAAATTAAAAAACCTTAAAAAAAAACCTCCGTTTTTCATTCTCATTCTATAAAATATCTTACACCACCCAACAAGTGTACAAACTAACTTACTACAAAACACTCATCTACAAAAAACAGAGATTTAAAACCTAAATATTCTATTCAAAACGCATTCATTAACCTCTTTTTATTACACTCAAAACCCAAATAATCCAAACCCATAACAAACCCACCCGAAAAACCAAGCTATTTTCTAAACCATGACATGTTTCTTTGACATTTAAAAAATATTTTATCCATTTATAAACCCACAACCAACAAAACTTAAGACACTCAAAAAAGTTGTAATACACTAATTATTAACAATTATAATCAACAATCCAATCCTATTCAACACCCTCACCCCAACCCCCTACAAACACCCCTCACCAAGCCACAACCAATAAAACCAACACCCAACAACAACCCCACCGCCCCGCACTCCAAGCCAACCCCCCTAAATGGGTACAAAAGATTCATTAAAAAAAAAACAAACAACCTGTAAACCCTCAGTTTTAAAAACAAAAAACCATTCTAAAATTCCTAATTAAAACTAATCATAATCCCCATGTAACCATCCAAGAGGATCCATTGTAAACACATAAAATGAGTATTAAAAAAAAAAATCATTTATCAAAAATCTACTCTATATCTAACCTACTACCTTAACCTTGACAATGTACCTTAAAAATCAAAGAAGAAAGGCCTCAAGAAAACCCTAACGAATCCAAGAAAAACCGCCTAATTATATGCTCTGAATTACCATTTTGGACGTCCGTTTATTTATTTTTTCACTTTCTACACTTTTCCTACTTACTACCCATTTTAAACTCAAACCACCTATAAAATTCTGTTATTTATCCTTAATATACTTCGATAGGTCCATAATCCATCAATCTTGACCCCAATGTACATAAGTTTATAAAGCAAAGAAAGTCAAGCAAAACAAAACCCCTAAACCAAAGAACATTTTGGTATCCATGGACCCTCATTTTTCTTTCTTCAAATTTGAACGCCGTTTTAAAACCCAAAACCAATTGCTAATCTATGCTAATTATATTTAATACCAGACCTTCAACAACCTATTTCAATGAATCCTAATCTTTATAACTCAAATGTACCATAGATAAAACTCTTGAATCCCTAATCGAATACCCAAAAATAGCCCCCGCACTACGCAGACCCTTTTTGCTCAAGTGTTTGAACCAATTCAAAACCATCCAAGTTCAAATAAACCAATTGTGAAACCTTCTTCTAGACATCCCCAAAGCAAGCTATACCCACCCTGCTGAGAGCCTTCACTTGGTCGAAATAGAAAGCCACATGAACCTTTTTGGATCTCCATTTCAGACAATTTTTCAGCCTGGCAGAAGCCTTTAAGGTTGTCCAACCAAAAACAGACCTTCAAAACCTAGCCTCTTAGACCGCCACAACATGAAAATAAAGCTTATACTACACTCTCGCCTAACTAGACTACCTATGTGTCAAGATCAGATCTTAATACTTGCTTTCTCACCACTTTTGAAAATGGTTATAAATAGGACCTTTGTGTGTTCATTCCAACTTGCACCCACCATCTTCTTACTATAACCCTTAAGGCAGCAATCCTTTGCTCCCATATGATCCTAGGATCATAAAAGACATTCAAGAAGTGAAGCCCTAAAGAATTGAAGCCCCGGAGTAAAGATACAAGGCGTACGAGTGGAAATACTACCCGAAACGACCCATTTCCACCATTTTTGATCATTGAAGCTCCAACCAGTTTTGAATGTTTTTCTAACTTCTGCTAACTACAAACCCCTTATAATGTTCATATATCCTAAATATAACTCTTGTTAAAGTTTCATAACTCAATATTCATGCTCATTTTCCATTTTGAAAATCCAAAACCACGTATAACCCCTAAAAAACCCTAATTTTGCATTTTTCTTAAAATAAATGTATATAATGATTCAATTTGTTTATATTCTAATCCGTAGAATTCTTAAATAAAAGTTTAAAATAACCAATCTAATTAAATATATTCTATTAATAAAAGTGAAATTGAACTACAATCCGACGCGTTTACGTTTGAAACACTAATTTGAACCCGTTTGCTTCCCAGCTTAACGAATCGTTATTTTAAACTTGTGTTGCGTTAAAACTTCATATTTTAGTTTATTATAACTTATAAATGTCTATTGTAATGTTAAACTAAGCTTGCATGGCAATTTGGACATGTTTTGTAATTATAATCCATGCAATGGAAGGGTATATAACCGTAAACTATTCTGAAAATAATAAACTAAAGGGGGGGCTGAATATGTCATTTTTATCAAAGTTATAACTATATAAAGTCTATTATGTCACATTTTTTTCAAAGCCCAAGAGATTTTTATAACTAGGTATAAAGTTCTTTCAAAGTTGAAGGGGAACCCAAAGTTCATAAAAATGCAAACCCCAAGGAGGACTTACATGCAATTTTCCAAACCCCAGGGTCTAAAATGTAACATTTTGAAAAAAAAGTGTAAAATCATATTTAAAACCTAACCAGGCATAACTTTAATTAACGCTTGACATGCTTAACATTTCCAAATATTGATTAAAACGCTTAAAACCAATGAATAATCATATCAACAATACTAAAAGGACTTCATATTACGTAGTTTCATCTTGGTATTAACGTTCTGACTGAGGTTTTTGGGTAAAAAAACATGTTAAAGTGCCCTAGCTCTTCCTCAAACGTTTACTGAATGAACTTTCCTAATTATGATATGGGCTCCCGAACGTGAATCAATAATTCCAAACTCTTCAAACAAACTCAAAACTACCTATAAAACAAAATATTCTAAAGTACAATTTCCTAAGACTTGACATATTATACTCAGTTGTGTGACTGTGGCTGTATACTATCATTTTTATATTATAATCAACATTCCCTAGGAGGATAAAATTGTGATAAGGTCGTCAGCTTTATTTTTCATAATAATATTACATCTAACCTTTCATTGAGATGAGTTCATAGCCTTTCGCTTTTCCAATCCTTTAATGTTTTCTAAAACCAAAAAACCCCGCGATGGGGGGATACTATGCTTATTAAAATACAAACTCTTATTTTTACCATACTACTTTATCTTATAACAATGTGATTACTTTTCAAGACTTAATGAATTCAAAAATCACACATATCTATAAACCTCATGACACCATAATATAAAACATGAATATCAATTGTTTAAGCAAACTATATGCTATCCTGATATAATTTATTACTAGGG
The DNA here is from genome assembly GCA_026074375.1 of Tanacetum coccineum. Classification (NCBI taxonomy): domain Eukaryota; kingdom Viridiplantae; phylum Streptophyta; class Magnoliopsida; order Asterales; family Asteraceae; genus Tanacetum; species Tanacetum coccineum. Next base: position 20,512 of record BQNB010095206.1, read on the forward strand.
TACAGAAGCAATTGAAATATCTAATTGGGTAGTAATCATCTCTCCCAATATCTCTTTAATGTCTCTTTTGGGTAGTATCATCCCCCAAATATTTATTTGGAAATCATCCCCTCCCAATATCTCTTTAGGGTAATTTTTTTAAAATCTCACTATCCCAATATCTCCTTAAATATAAATATCCTCTTTTATGGGTAATATCTCCCAATATCTCTTTAATATCTCTTATGTGATTCATGAGTTTAGGGTGATAATACTATTCTCCATGATAATACTGTTCTCCATGATAATAATGTTCTCCGTGATAATTATCCTTGCAATACCAGCATTTACACTATAACTTGTATTCAAATATTACATTTCAAACCTATGAATTTCACCCCAACCTTTGTAGTTTACTTTTAAGCATGTTTATACTCAGTATTTGAGCAAGTGACGGCACGAATGAGTGGCATGGACATCAAAGATGGTTAGAACTGATAACATTCAAATACTTGATGATTTTAGATTTTTAGGGACCTCACCTTGTACGTGCATTTTGTAAAAAAAAAAAACTCTGATTATAATGAATGATAACTAAAAATTTTATTTCCAACAAACAACAACGTCCTCTTTTAAAAATAAAAAAAAAAAAGTTGTTTTCTATGATTATGATTGTTGTATCCATGAAGTAATACCCCAGATTATCTTCCGCTGCTATATTGTAAAAATGGGGGTGTTACAGCATACATCATTGTTGTGTGTTATCCTATGATTCAATTAAAGCTATGTTGGCTTCTTTTTCTTTTTGTCTTGTAAGCCTCTCTTCTTTTTCTAATTTAGCTTGTAATTGAGATTGAAGATTTAGAGCAACCTCTTGATCATACATAATCTGATCCTTCTTCTTCAAAGGCTTCTCGGACTCAATTAATTCTTTCTTTTCTTTGCCTTGGTGCCTTTTTTGTCTTACAAAGGTTTTGATGCAGCTGGTGTTGTTGTAGTTGTTGTTGTAATTTCGCTTGGCTGTTGAATCATAACCCCTCTAACTTTGGGTTTTGCAGCTTTGATCTCTATTAAAGTCTGAGCTAGGGTCAATTCCATCACGTTGTTTTGTTGTAGCAATTTAGTTTTAACTTCCTGAGTAATACCTAACCTTATTAACCTTGAACATCTAACTTCCTGCATCATGCTAAAACACCTGTATCAACTTAGGTAACTTCCTGCTCATCTAAAACACCTGTATCAAACATTAGGTTATCATCATTCCTCCCCTGAGTCTCATCAATCAATGTAACCTCTACATCAACATCAATTTCATCTATTTTCTTCCTCTGTTTGGATGCATCATCCTGATCACCCAAACTAGCTTCACCAGAGGATTCTACCCTTTTAGCTGAACCAACCTTCCTTAACCTTTTGAGCCCTGGAGTTCTTGACTTATTCCTCATCTCTAGCTTCTTGACCTTCTTCTTTAGACTAGTAATTTCACTATCTTGATTAGTCTTGGCCTTCTCCAAATCAAGAACCTTCTTTTGTAAGTTGGTACATAAGTCCATTAATTTTGTAAGTTTTAGTCTATCCTCACCACTGAGTAGTGGATCATTGGAAGTTGTAGGTACATTTTCATCTGGTACATTATCAGTAGAACTACAAGGCTGAGGAACCTCAGTGTTATTTTTCTTAGACTTCCTAGATTTTTGCTTCCTCTGAGATTGGGATGATGATGGTTGAGTAATGATGGGTGTTTGATGGGGATCAGTTGGTATTTCTGAACCTTCATCCATTTCTTCATGAGCTTGAACCATCATAGTTTTAAATAAAGGGGTAACTCTTCCAGAAAAACCTTTCCTTTCCCTCTTCATGTTCCTAAATATCTTCTTAGTATCAGAGGAGGCAACATAAATCCTTTTATGATATGACATATCCCCAACTTGTTTATTCATAAATACTTGTACGAATCTTGGATACATCCAGAAATTTACCATACTATCAACATTCTTCACCATATTATCAAGATATACTTGGAAAATTAAATTTTTAGTTTGTGGCTAAGCAAATTATTACAGAGGTCACAATGCTACTAAATTTGTTCCATGCAGTAGTCTTAGCACTTAGGCATTGCAAAATAGTACGAATTAAAAACTTCTACTGAGGAGAAAAAAATGCCTTGTAAAATGTAAGCTTCTAAAAACGTTTTTCATACCCCATGAGTGTAAGATGTTAAAAAATTGCAGCATTTGGCAGACAATCAACACCATTGGCATCTTCCAGTTGAAGATCTCTCCTTATTGTGGATTCAGTTATAATCACCTTCTTCTTATCCACTAGGGCTTGCAATTATACTTCCCCATTAACCGTTTTTGCTATGACAGTATCCCATAACTGTTTAACACATGAACAATATATTGTAGTATTGACGGTTAAAGCATATTTGATAGGTTTTGCATTTAGAAAATCAACTATCTCCTAAAACCCTTCACTTTCAGTGGGTTTCTCTAAAAACGTAACTAAATTGTGAGTATCAGCAAACTTTAGATCCTACATTGTGATGGGTTTTGATAAAGAATGATGAAATTGAGTTAAGGTTTACGATTATAGAGTATATGAAAGATTCAAATCGATTGAATGAGTGATTGAAAACCTTAATCGAAGTATTTATGAAAATACCCTCAACAACATTAATGTTCACCAGCAGTTGTAAGTTATGCCTAACAGCATTAACTTTCAACTAGCAGTAGTAAGTAACCCAACAGTAGTAACTCAGCAGTAGATTAAGCCTGGCAGCATTAGCTTACAACCAACAGCAGTAAGTTATGCCTAGCAGCATTAACTTTGAATTACCAGCATTAACTCCAATTCCTTTCTAATCATCATTTCCATCATCAAATTAATATTTGAACTTACAAATTCTCTCTGTCTATTTTTGATTTCTCTCAATTCTTTTAGCTCACAATTCTCTCTGTCTGTTTTTGATTTCTCTCAATTCTTTTAGCTCACAATTCTCTCTGTTTGTTTTTGATTTCTCTTAATTCTTTTAGCTCACAATTCTCTCTATCTGTTTTTGATTTCTCTCAATTCTTTTAGCTCACAATTTACTCTATTTGTTTTTATCACACGTCTCTCTTTCTGTTTTTATTCTCACTTATTCTCTCAATTCTCACAGTATTAATTATACTTAACAGTATTAAGTATAACTAACAGTATTAACTTAGCAGTATTAAGTATAACTAGCAGCACTAATTATACTTAACAACAGAAACTTTTAAGTTACAAGTACTTACTCCAATTTCATCCTTAGCAGCTTTTTCATTCCATTCTAAACATCATTTTTATATAATCCGCTGCATATTAACACAATTAACCTCCCCTCAATCAATACTTCAGAGGTTAAGCATTCTAATACTTGCAATCAGATATTGAAATCTGCTAACATCAAATGCTTTTGTGAGCAAATCTGTAACATTCTGATCTGTGTGAATCTTGATCATCTGAATAAGCTTCTTCTTATTGGAATCTCTGATACAGTATGCTAATCTCAGTGCTTTGTCTTTGAGTGAGCGAAACATGGTTTCTTCACTTGATGCGCGCGAGCGTAGACTGGCGGACGCGATTATCAATTAGAGGTGCCGGACGAAGCGTGACAGAGGCCGTGCGCAGTTATATCCATAATCAGCAATTGGCGAGAGATGGATCTAAAGCACCTGTCCACAATAATTGGAAGTACTATAGTACTCAGCTCAGTGAATGAGTGCGCGGATTACACCGCGAGAGGGACGCGAGTTCGAAGCAGAGTGTGCTCATTGCCATGAATTCATCTACACCCTAAGAATTGACAACTCCTAATGTCGACTTCATATCTAAGCTTGCTCCAGCATATCACTATCAGTATAATGCATCCAAATCAAAAGGTGTAATCCTTGGATTCCAAAGGTCCATTACTGGTGAAGTGCGGGGGGGGGGGGGGCCGGTAGATTAAAGTTATCTAAAGATTCCTTTGTCACAGCATGAAGATATGAAACTTTTGGGTTGACTTGGTGTATTGCACATGCATACACTGCAAACATAATATCAGGTCTTGAAGAAGTAAGATACATCAGTGATCCATTCATGGATCTATACAATTGTTCATCTACATCTTCACCATTTGCATCTTTGAGCAAAGGCTTATGGGTTTCCATAGGTGTGCTTGCTATCTTGACATCAGTAAAACCAAATTTCTTAAAAATCTCAGTCACATACTTATCTTGACTGATAAAAATCCCATCTTCCTTCTACTTCACTTGCAGTCCTAGGAAGATTGTGAGTTCACCCATAGAACTCATCTGAAACTTCTTAAGCAACATCTTTTCAAACTTTGTGCATAACTTCTTCTTTGTAGATCCAAAAATGATATCATCCACATACACTTGAACTAACAGAATATCACTTTTGACCCTTCTGATAAACAAATTCTTATCTATCTTTCCTCTCTGAAACCTATTGTCTAACAAATAAGTTGACAAGGTTTAATAACAAGCTCTGGGAGCTTGATGCAATCTATAAAGAGCCTTTTCTACTTTGTAAACTCTGTCAGGGAAGTCTGGATCTTCAAATCCTTATGGTTGACAAACATAGACTTCCTATTCAATATTACCATAAAGAAAAGCACTATTGACATCCATCTGGTACACCACAAAGTCTTTAAATGAGGCATAGGCTAAGAATAGCCTAATTTCTTCAATTCTGGCAACATGGGCAAAAACTTCATTATAGTAAATCCCTTCTTCTTATGTGTACCATTGGGCAACCAATCTTGCTTTGTTCTTTATCATAATGCCTCTTTCATATTTCTTGTTCTTGTAAACCCATTTAGTGCCTATAGCCCTTTTTCCATTTGGTAAATCCACCAGGGTCCAAACCTTTTGTAATTTAAATTATAGAAACTCATCCTGCATAGCTTCTATCCAACTTAGATCCTTCAATGCTTGGATTACCTTCTTGGGTTTTTCTTGTGATAAAAAGCAAGCAAACAAACAATTTTGAAAGTCTTTATGGTTTGTTCTTTGCTGAACTGAACTAAACAAACCATGTTATTTCAAATTCTTTGTCATTCTTCTTGTTTGAGGTGCTAAATTCAAGTCTAAAATGATTTGGTCAATTGGATGATCTTTGTGTATTCTTGTAGTTGGAATAGGACTGACAAGCATAAATGCATCTAAATAGTTTATGTCAGCCTCTGCACCAACATCTTCATCATCATTTGAATAAACAATATCTTCCAATTCAGACATATTTGGACCATTTGGAAGTTTAATGCTTGATTTTGGATCAACAGCATTAACTTCTATGCCATCGGCATTAACAATTGGATTAACTATAACACCCTGTGTTTTCAAGTCATTGACGACGTCGATAAATCCACAATGTACCTTTTTATTGTACGCGTTTGCTTGTAATTT
>BQNB010095207.1:8763-23376 GCA_026074375.1 Tanacetum coccineum
CGTGACAACTTAAAAACTTTATCCTAAGTACTTTAAGCATATTTAATTCGCGAAATGCAAATTAAAATGTCACTCCTCTTCGCAAAATTTTCGTCAAAATCAAGTCCAAAAAAAACCTCACTGAGGGCGGCCCCCATATAGGCGGCCCCCAATATATTTGGGACCGTCAGGAAGATAAAGGACCGCTACCAGCAAGTCACAAAATGGGACACTTAACCAAAACTTTTAAAAACTGAAAAACAAACACCCCTTTACCTACTGCCATTGACGAACTTGAACCAAAACCCCAATTTTATTTTCAAATCACTCACGTTAGGAACATAATAAAATTGTTGTTATGCATTATTAATCCAATATAAAAATGTTTTCAAAACACATGCATAATGATCTCATGAACACATTTCGAGATACATAATTCATATGTATTTTTCGACTTGTTTGGTTGAGCAAAATCAAGCTAAGGAGCGTTTGGGTTAACTCTTAGGATTTTATATTTAGGTCGAGTTGATCGTTACTCCACATTTGTTGCATATAGGCACACACTAGACGTCTTGTTAAATAAAGGAACCTGACTAAAATTATCTTCTTTTAAATTATAAGTGAAATAAATTTGGAAGAAGAATTACGATACACTAAATCATACATTCTAACAATCTCTGATGAAAACTATGTTCATGATATCTTAAAACCCATCATTTGAAACCTAGAATGTAGGTCAATTCATAAAGGTCGCCCTATATCTCTTGAATTCACTAAATACGATAATATTCAAACCCTTTTTCAAATTATCAAACTTGTAAAAATATATGAACTCCATGAAGGAATTTGTCTAAGATTTCTACTTGAATTTTATTCCTTAATAGAAATCACCAAAGATGAGAATCAAAACATCTTCTTAATATTTTGGGCTTTGAAAAGAACATTTAAGTTCTCACTCAAGTCATTTGCCTCAATTCTCTCCATTCCATGTGAAGGAGAGTGTTCTTACTCTGAAGAACCCTCTCTCGACTCCTTGAAAACTAATCAAGAATCAAACACACCTTATCAAACACACATCGCAACACCAAAGGAAATCATTCAAGATAATGCCTTTGGCACTCAAAATGAATCACCATTTCTTCCCGCATCATCATGTCACATGATGTATTGCATCTTAACAAGTACTCCTTTCAACTTTGCCTACTTTCTAACCAAACGAGTTGGAAAAAAAATCAACCAAATTCTCCAATACCATATGGAATGATTCTAAATCGTCTATATGAACATATCATCAAAATTAATCCTCATCTACGAAAATCAAAATACATCATATTGGGGAGCCATGAAACCTTGGGTTCATCCCATTCATCTTCAATCAATCATCTACATATCTTCTGATGAAGTCTCAAGTGATGATTCAAATGTTAGTTGAGACATTTCTTGACTATTACTCAACATACGTACTAGTATTATTATTATGTTGTAATATCTTCTTAACTTCTGTCACTATTTCTTGTGTACGTATACAACATGTCTATGTCGTTATTTCATGCTTGCTATGTGACACTTAGTAAATCTTTAAGTCATTTATATGGTTCTACTTGGCCTCATTGCATGATTTCTTTTCTTGCATTTATTTATTTGGCTAGATTATACGATTCTTGATGAAATGTAGATACCATAATCACCTTTCCAACCCTCTTAAGTCATTCCGACACAAAAGACTAACTTTTGGAAAATTTCTAAAATTCTAGAAAACGGCCCCCTAAAAGGTTAGGCGCCCCCCCCCCTTATATATCCGGGACCGCCAAACATTATGGGACCGCCAACAGTTATCACGTATCTTTTTAGTCTTCTCTTTTTTTCTAAACCTTTGACTAAGCTTTTGGTAAAAAACTGTTGATGTGTCGTTGTATAGGTGTTATTTATGATTATCAGGTTTTATATTTATATTTAGCCGACTAACCTATAGACAACACTTTAATCATATTCTTCATCATTACTCATCAAACATATCTCATTCTAAATCTTATTCCTAACATGTCATCTCCTAGAAACTATGGTGAAAAATCTCACAAATCAATCATAGATCCTTGGAGAAACACTCATTCCTTGCCTTACTCACCTCCTCTATCTCCAAACAACTCACTACCTAAATCTCCACCAACCTCTCCAATCTTTGATACCACTCCTTTGTCTCCCTCTCCTAATTCATCTAATCCTACATTCTCTTCTTTACCTCTACAAACTCCTACTCTAAATCATAGTGAAAACCGTTTGCATGAACTCCTACACCTTTCAAATCTTCTTGATATCACAATTCAAAATGCAATTGAATTAACCAATCGTTCACCTCCCTCCTCACCATTCACTCATCCTCCTTGTCTAGACCAAGTCAATTTTCATTCAGACTTTTGTCATTGTTGCTTGGGAACTTGTAAAATCTTCAATATCTTAAATGATGACCTTAACCGAATTAAATCTCTCATCATTGGGCCCTCAACCCTTTCTCATCATCCATCACTACCAACTCTCCTTAAAATATCTCATAAACATCAAGAATAATCTACTAGTTTCCTTTTATTAGATGATCTAATTATGTTATGTTAGGTTATATTTATCTTATGTTGTATCACCATAAATTATCCTTATGGCTATGTATGATCTCTTTATGAATTTAAATGCACTTTATTTATGAGTTTTAAAATGTGTGGATTATACTCTTAAGATATTTTTCGTGCTATGTTGGTTTGCACTTGTATTTCTAACCTTGTTTTGTAGCAAACAAATTATCGTAAGATCGATCCCTTGGTGCCTCGAACAAAGGGGAGCTTACATCAAGGGGGGGTCTTTAATCGTCGATTTCTTTCTCTCTACTACGACTCGACGATCAACCTTTTTGGATTCGACAAAAAGGGGGAGAAATAGAATTAAACTCATTAATAATTTATAAACTTCTACTTTTATACTAAATGAATTTATGTTTTGTCATCATCAAAAAGGGGGAGATTGTTAATACAAATAATGTCTAAAAACGTTATTTATATTTTTCGACCTCTCAATGTTTTGATAATAACAAAATGTCGATAAAAATAAACGTTTATAAATTACTAATCATAAATTTGAAATCAAAGCTATGTTGGTTTGCACTTGTATTTCTAACCTTGTTTTGTAGCAAACAAATTATCGTAAGATCGATCCCTTGGTGCCCCGAACAAGGGGGAGCTTACATCAAGGAGGAGTCTTTAATCGTCGATTTCTTTCTCTCTACTACGACTCGACGATCAACCTTTTTGGATTCGACAAAAGGGGGGAGAAATAGAATTAAACTCATTAATAATTTATAAACTTCTACTTTTATACTAAATGAGTTTATGTTTTGTCATCATCAAAAATGGGGAGATTTTTAATACAAATAATTTCTAAAACGTTATTTATATTTTTCGACCTCTCAATGTTTTGATAATAACAAAATGTAAAAACGTTTACGATAAAAATAAACGTTTATAAATTACTAATCATAAATTTGAAATCAGATTTTTTATAAAAATATAAAAAACAAAATATTTATTCATAAAAGAAATGTTTTATTAAAACATTAAATTTGAAATCAGATTTTTCCCCCAAAATGGAAGGTTCCAAAACAGATAACACCTTCCTCACAAAAAGACAAAAAGAGGAGCGTACTCTACGGCGGCCCCCTTATATATTAGGGACCGCCGCCAGCATAACGGCTCTTTTTTGTCTTCTATAAATACTGGGCCACCCCATCTGAAAAATAGAACCTCTTGCCATGAATTTTCTCAGATCTACTTTTCTCTCTTCTTTTTTTCTTTCTAAAACACATATCTTGATCACTAACATACCTTGATCTTGTTTCAAGTGATTAATTCTTTCTTCCTCCTTTCTTCTTCTAATCAAGTGCAAGAGAAGAACAATCGTATTCTTCTACATACGAATTGTTATCAAGTGATCTCTCTTCCTCCTCAAGATCACAAATCTTCATTATATTTACTTTGTGTTGTTGTGTAAATTGGATTGTGTGTAGATCCAATAGTGTAAATTGTGTATTGGTGTGATTTGGATTGTGTGTCAATCCAAGGGTATATATCTTGTGAGTGTATAAAGACTTAGTGAAGTCTTAGATTAGTTCTAGCTAAGATTAGGACTCGACATCTAGCTTAGTGTCGGAAAAGAAAGTAAGCGACGTGTAAACGGTTTTCTCTGCCTAAAAGGAGCTTGTTGATATAGTGAAATCTCGAGTGGAGTACTCGGGGAGTGGAGTAGGAACGAAGAGGTGCTTCGTAGCCGAACCACTATAAATCTTGGTGTCTTGGTTTAATCGTTTCTTTCTCTATCTCTCTATATTGTTATTGTTTACTTAGTTCATTACATTAGATAGTTTAATTGTGATTCATATTGTTGATTGATTGATATACAACTCGAATCAAACAATTTTCTAAGCAAAGTTTTAAAACGAACAATTAACCGGTAAACTATTCAACCCCCCTTCTAGTTTCCTACAAAATGACCTCGAAAAAGTGTATAAAATGACACCTCATTACACGACCATACTTATTAGAGGATCAATTGGTATTAGTTTTATATTTGTATGCACTTAAGTATATATCAATCTTAATCTAATGCAAATCTTAATACCTAATAAATCCTCTAATAATACTTACAGTGAGAAAAAAATGTTTTGTTTATTTATTCATACTTGTAAACATTTAAAATATTGTTACACGTAAAGTATGAATAAACATAAAAAATCATAAAAATAATCACTTTTGACTAGGTGTAATGGGAGGCACCATCACCCATGGTCAATATTTCCTTACTCGGAACGACTCCAATATCCACGTCTAAAAAATAGATTGTTTCAATTAGTTTACGTTATAAATATACTTAACTGACAAATTAAATATTATACTAAATGTATGACATACTTGAATGACCAAGTAAATCCAAACACGGAATTCGTTTTCTTTATCACATCTCCTTCTCGCTCGGTGGCAATTACAGTTTGACCAACGTCTAAAGTTTGCATCCCTTAATTGAAGAGTATATTGTCGGCCAATAAATATGAAAACCCAACCCCCCCCCACTCCATGGCAACTTGTCTAATCATCTATTGTCTTTTGTAATCTTTAAAATCCAATTCAGGGCATCCCCTATGTCTACTCCTCCAAAACCTAATTAGACAAAACTTGCAAAATGCTCTTCACAAACAAAGGCTAACAGCATCGTCGTCGTGTAAGTTTTAAGCAACTCGCTATCAATTAATTTTTCCACCGTTTTGCCTGTTATAGGTTTACCATCTAAAGCTGACGGAAACACCCGTCGCTTAAAAGGAATAGGCTCATCCTCGTTCTTATAGTCAGCCGAATAATCTACCCCAAACCTTCACCCCTATAACAGAGGTAAAAATTCTTTCTCTCAAATTGTTATTTGAATATTATCAACTTTATAGGTAAATACAAGGAACAATATCAATTTCACCACCCCTAATAAATACATTTGATGAACTAACATTAAAATGTTTTAAAATATTATTTCTCAGTCCAATCATCTTGATTTAAAAACGCAACCAAAACAAGTTTTCCTATATAATGCTCCTGTGAGGGCAATTATTTTATCTCTAATCGTTTTATCAAATCCTAACCTAAGTCTACCTGTCAACAAAGAACTATGATGTACCTAAATTACAAAAAAATTTACATATATTACATACGCATTAAATCAATAAAAAATAAAGGAGAACTTAACTTAAATACATTATACTCGTAAATTGCTCAAATTCTCTTATACACGCAAGTAACCAACTAGAAAACCCACACAACCACCGGAGCAACACCGCCTCAAAACCACCAAAAAAACAACTACAACACAATCAAATGCACCAAAACACTTCAACACAAAATCAACTTAGCTATGCTTAGTCTCAAAATCAAAAAAACTCTTGTAACCTTTCAATAAAACTTACTATGGATATGCAGATGTTAGAGATGATAGAGTCTCTTTTATACATGCACATTCGTATCTAAAACTTAACCACAAAACAAAAATATTGGCATGCCATGCAATTGTCAATCAAGATTATGAATTGTTATGTCAAATACGTTTCCCAATGCATACAAAAAACCAAAAAAAAAAGTTGATCACTACTTATGCCGCGCGATCTATGACGTGTTCGGCTAGGTTTTATTTATTTCGTTATTTAATGTTACTGACAAAAAAAATTCACGACTTATAAAGCGCGATCAACCTACGTGGAGTTTGGTTTTTTTTCTTTTTTTTTATAAAGTTCAAGATTCTTTGTGGACTCGACACGTGTTGCTCAAGTTGATCATCACAATACTTGCGCGATCAAAATGGTCATTTTGGAAAAGTCAGAAGCACATGGTCTCTGCAAGAAAATTCGTTTCTAAAAGGGTCATTTTGGTAAAAAAAAACGCAAGATTTTATATATCCGTCTTTCCTTTGTTTGTAGGTGGGTTATTCAAAGACTAGGTTTTTAGGTGTTTAGATAAAGGTGATGGATTTGTGCTTATTATTAATTATAGACTGAACTAGCACAGCTGATATTGAAATGAATGAGGAAAAAAACGTTGTGTATCAGCTGCCACTTGAAATTGCATGGTTCAAATACTATCAAAATTCTTGTTCAAAAAAATACTATTGCTAAGAGTTGCATTTAAGTCAATGTGAAGCAACCAGGGCTCCTATTCTCTAATGTGTACATATGAATTTCCAGGAAACAAAAAACCAACGAGCTTCCATTCTGAATACTAAGAAATACAGAACCCAATACTAGGGTTTTTAGACCGACGGGGAGAGCTTGATTCCGTGTGCACTCCTTTTGGGTGTTGACTGTTGAGTGACTCTTCCTAATGAGTAATGACCTAACGTTGGGCAATGAGCACTTGTTTTAATGACCTTCATCAATAGTTGAGATTGTTCTCATGACATATTTTATCAAAGCCATCCTTATCGGCCAATTGTACATTTGTGATGAGAGAGTGATACCAGTTGGGCAATGCCTCAATGGTTATATAGAAAGAAAGACTATACTACAAAATGTCATTATCGTTCCATGCGAGCATGTTTACATGGAATCATATTTCATAACGAACAAGAATAACACATGGGGCTGCTAGACCATGTTGTCATTGTTCATATTTTTTTGTGCAAAAGGAGGTAGGGTCTAAGAAAATGGTTGCTTATGCATGAGACTAGTCATCCACTTCCTCATTTGCTAGAGAACATTTGCTTCCAATAGAAACCAGCAAATGTTGGTTGTCCATATCCACCACATGTTGTCTCACAAAATCAATTTCTTTCACTCCATAACTATACACACCCTTATCACAATCCCATGCATAGCCCACCAAAACTCTAAACCATTGGCTTTCACCTATGCCTATTTACTCCGTACAACTCCTTTCAAGTTTTACTATGTAGTAGGAGTAAATCACTTTAGCTGACTGTGCAGCCTGTTAGAAATTGGGTGTTTTGATTATATTCATGGATAATTTACTTGAATTTTGTGTATGTTCCATTGTCAAATAAAGTACTTCGACTCTTTTATGTTTGAGTATCACGAAAAACTTGTTAGATATCCTCGCTAGCACCTTTCTTTAATATAATAGATTGCCGGTTTTTTCCAAAGAAGAATAGAACAAATTATCTAGGAAGCTTAAAGTTAGGCAGTTAGCAAACAAGTTCAATAAAATCATGTTAAAAACAAGTTTTATATAATCCTGATGTGTAGTTCTTCGTTTAGATGGAAAAACAAAAAAAAAATACTAGTAACTGATAGTATGATATATAAAACATATCCGATGACCATTCGTTCTTTTCATGTAATATGTTTTTTGATTAAAAGACATGGGTATCATCCGTTAGGGGGAAAAAAAGAATACGATTATAAAAGGCTGGTCTTATCGATCCGGTGAGGTAGTCACGAATCGTTCGGTGAGGACATTCGTCACGCGCCAGGCCAATAACACCCCTCACACTCACGCGTGAGGTATGAGGAAATTTGCTCACGAAGGTGACGAAGAAACATTTCGGGTGATGTGTAATTGGCAGTAAAAAAATATTCAATTTATATACCAATATTTGTCATAGACTCAATGAACCAATCCTAGCCACTCATTTTTTCATCAAAAATAAAAAAACTTATTTTCCACCTTTTTTTTTAAATTAAATATCTCACACACTGTTAATCGTTACGCAAAACAAAACATATCATCGCGACGAGAATTAAATTATCTTTCTATAAAGGGGCGACACTATGTACTTTCGACGAACTTTTTTTTATGATTTTATGAAGTCATATACGATTTTATGAAATCATATATGATTTTATGAAATCATATATGATTCGTCATACGAATCATATATGATTCGTCATACGAATCATATATGATTTTCGCAATTCGTGACTGAAACAAAATTAAAAAAAGTTCGTCGGAATCACAAATCATATATGATTTTATGAAATCATATATGATTTTATGAAATCATATATGATTTTATGAAATCATATATGATTCGTTATACGAATCATATATGATTTTCGCAATTCGTGACTGAAACAAAATTGAAAAAAAATTCGTTAGAATCACAAATCATATATTATGATTTTATGAAATCATATATGATTTCATGAAATCATATATGATTCGTTATACGAATCATATATGATTTTCGCAATTCGTGACTGAAAAAAAGATCGAAAAAAAGTTCCTCGAAAGTATATTGTGTCACCCGTCTACTGAAAGATAAAAAAAATACTCGTCGCGATGGTGTATTTTTTGTCGTGTGATTTACCGTTTGTAAGATAGTTTATTTTAAAAAAAGAGGTGGAAATTGGGTTTTTTTATTTTTGATGAAAAAATAGATGGCTGAGATTGATTCATTGGATCTATGACAAATAATTAGTCTATGTTGATCTTAACTCTGTGTAATTGTGGGCCCGTTTATACATGTGTTAATAAAAAAAACTTTCCCCGCTACCATTTTATTTACCTATAAATACCTCTTAAACTTTAAGATTTTTAAACACAACTTCTTTTGTATACTCTTTACCAAAAATCTTAATGCCGTGTTCGGTTCCACATACCATTGATGAAATCAAAGCTATCGTTCAGAAACAAATTGAGGAGGATAAAGTTCATCAGCTAGCGATTATGAACTTAGCCGTTGAATATGATAGTGCAAGAACGCCTAAAGATGATCTGCGGAAAGCATACGAAGAATGCAATGACACAACCGCAAGAGAAACGTGCTTTGATTGACACTTTTTTAAAGAAAGAAAAATCTGATAAAGATTACGAGATACAATTGCTTTGTTTAGAAAGACAAAATTAGAACAACAAATCAATAATAAATTTGTTTGGATGCATGTAAAAAACAAATATGCCAACCATTGTGTTTTAATTTTTATAGTTTTTTAAATTTCGTATTCTGTTAAAAGTTTTGTATTGTGTTTAAAACTCCGAATTGTAATTTGTACGGGGTATTTTTATTTAAATGAATGAATTTCGTAGTGTGTTTAAAATTTCGTATTGCAGCGGATACATATCCTAACGGATAGTTTTCCCTCTACAATGGCTTTTTCAATTTAATTTGAAGCACACATACATTTTATTATAAAAATAAAATTATAATACATAAAAAAGAAATACGACATTCAAATAAAAATATAGATTACGATACAAAAACAGGTGATATTTGTTTTCTTTGTGCATCCAACGGATTTTGTGACAGATGTTATTTTGTATTTTTGTAACACATTTCCACAATTTCGTTCAATTTTGTTGTCTTTCGAGGCTTCGTCTTTCAAAAATTTGTCGTTCACAACACATCTTTCCGCCAGAATGTCTTTGCATTATGCATATTGTTCCCTCAAAGCTTGTTTTGCCAAGTATGCTTGGTTAAACACTTTGGTTACGGCGATAATAGCTTCCGGACGAGCGGCATCGTCTTTATCACATTGTTTCTTAACATACGCTTTGATTTCTTCGATGGTGTGTGAAATAGAACAAGCCATAAAATAAAAGTTAAAAGAGTATGAATATTAAGAGAATAGATGAAAATGTATGTGAAAGTTGGGTATTTATAGGTAAAAATTTGGGTTTCAAATTTTGTGGCCGTTGGGGTCTTTTTATTTTTATTTTGTAGTTGTTACAATTTAAAAAATATATATTTAGTTTTTTTTTTTAAATTGGTTTATCTAGTAAAGGGTGTTAAGACTAATAAGAGTGAATTGTGAGAGGGGGTGAAAGTAAAAAAGTTAGAAAGAGAAAGCTGATGTGACGCTAATATGTCCGATGAAGGAGTATTCTTTCCGGTGACTGATAAAAGCAGCGTAATAATGATGTGCCATGAATTATTTTTGGTCCCTACAATGATGTCACCCTAAATGTTCGAAAATTACAAAGGAAACACAAAAGAAGCTAAACTGTAATAAAGTTGGATCAAATAACATCTATTGCAACAATTCCACTAATGGCTCATTTTAGCTCGAGTAAAGTCTAAAATACATCCTTGTAGTTTGCCCATTTAAACACCGTACATCCCTGTCAATCCATGTCAGATAAGTTGGTACATTTACACTCCTCCATTAGTAAAAGTCAGTCACCATACATCCCTGAGGATGAATGGTGCAATTATTTCTCTGTTAAGTGCTACACGTGCTAATTGCACCGTTCGTCATCAGGGTTATATGGTGGCTGACTTTTACTAATGGAAGGATGCACGTGTAGCACTTAACGAATAAATAATTGCACGGTTCGTCCTCAGGATGTATGATGGCTGATCATTACTAAAGAATTGACTTTTACTAACGAACGGATCTACATATGCCAACTTACCTGACAAAGATGTATATTGTTCAAATGAGCAAACCACAAATATGTATTTTGGACTTTGCTCTTTTAATTTTGATGGAGTGAAGAAATGTGTAAAGATCGTAAAGAGCACCAGTGACAAAAACAATATATTGACCCGACAAAGACACCAAGACTGACAAATGAGATCTAGGCAACCAAGCGATACTATATGCCCTAATTGTCTAAGTAGTAAATAATGAAAACCAGCCGTTGTAAGCACTAAACGTAATGACATCGACCAAACAAAACAACAAACTAGAAATTGCAACAAATACCTGGGCATACATGACAGACAAATACACTTTAAAGTTTCATGGCCATGACAATTAAAGCAATGTCGATCTTCTTTTAGCATCAATGCTAAAGGAATTTTATTTGATAAAACTTTTTTGGATAAAGATAGCAAACCTGGCTATAACAAACTAAATATGTCTTAACAAACTCTAGATTCAGAATTAGTACCCTAAATGTAGTGACTCACTACGGTATGGCTGAAAAATGATTTAAGTACAATCATTAACACTAAATCTGTATAAACCAGATAACACTACTAATCTCCGATGATCCAAAACTTGTACAAGCAGGCCACGGCCCACCTGAATGCACAGATTAAAGGAACCACAAGGCACTTAAATTGGTGCCTAACAAAGCCAAACCTTACGAGGAAATAGACAAATATAGACCTGCAAACTGAGGGTACAATTTGTGGAGACAGTGAAGCGTGCATCTCTACACTAATATTGAGAAACAACCCTCGATCTTAAACTCTCATTGCCACTGCATAACGGGTTAAACGACACATTAGTAGTCAATACCGTATAAAGGTAGTTGTGGGGTAGTAAGGCATTATATTTTGTACCATGAATTATTAACCAAAATTGAGTAAACCGAGTGTCAACAAGTCTGATAAAGAAACCCTCCACTAACCACATTCAACTAGAAATAGAAAACCCACGAGTTACGTGCATTATTTCAAAACAGTGACAAGATAAGACCTGACAGAAAGTTGATTCGCCTTTATTGCAAGTTCGATACAGCAAACACACTCACTGCTTTTTTCACAAAGTTCTTCATGGGCAAAAAGATAACATAGGCCATAACCTCTAATTTAGTAAATACAAATTCTAAATACAGATAAACAGCATTTAATATATTTTATATTAGCTATACCATGTAAAACCAAACAGAGTTACCAATTTCGAGCTGTGTAGGTTTCTTGGCTCTTTGGTCCTGTATGTTCCTGTGCAACTTATCATCTGCATGCATGCTCAATATAATCATTGATGATATCACATAACAAAATGCAGACTCTTACTATGGATACAAAATGATTATGAAACTGCAGGTAAATTATTAAGTTTTCTACAGTTATCGTCTGTGACAGTAAAAAGTGATATTTGTGTATACAAAACTAAGTTGAAGTTATGCACACGAACTCATTTGATTGGTTAAGTTGTCATGTCTCAAAAACAAATGTCCACATTTAATAATTCAAACAACAAATTATTTCTAAATACCATGTGATTTAGTACAAGACAAGAGTTAAGTAGGGACAAAGGAGGAGACCTGAAGGTCCATCACTATAGGCAACTAACATGATGGTGGAATGGTCACATATCACAATGTTATGCAGATATAAAGTGGGACATAAGAGTTCTCTTGAACATCATGTCAAATGGAACTGACGAACCCAACAAAGTCGGATCTCAATATAGAAATCTAGTTCTAAGTGTGTCACATTAAGGACAAACACAGCTTACTACCCTCTTATCCACAAAAAGGACGCCTTACTTTCTCACCTACACCATTATGTTTGGTGGGTCTACTGTCCCAAAGTTTTAGTAGAAATGGGGAGCAAGCAAATCCCTTCCGATACGAGTTTTGGATTTTTTGAGCGGAAAACTATTCTTAAAAAGTTCATTTTACTGTTAAAATCTAGAATTTGAACTAACCATTCAGCTTGCATTAACTAAATTAAACACTATTCGGTCACCATTATATGGATAATCCTGTGGATAAGTTAAGTCGCTCAACTTTGACTAGTGAAAAAAGCACCAGCATTATAAACTACAACTCAAGTGCCGAGTGATAATCAGTCCATTACAAACCTAGAGATGATAAGAATGTCAGTTCCAATGTAAATTGGTATATCTATATTATTGTGCAATTATTCATTTCAAAATGGTGACAAATGATGCAGTACGTTAATTAAAGATTCCATGTCATAGTGCATGCTACGAATGCATCACTTGAGTCAGAGGGGAGTTTCAGCTGAACATGATGCTCATGATCAAACTTATGTTTGTGGTTTTATCATCTTGTACACATATAATCTACACAGTTTTTGGGACCTACACTCATGAATGTATGATTGGCTTAAACTCAAAGATAACTTATGTTGAGTTCAGAGAAAGATCCAGAAAAGGTTCAAGAGAACACTACCATTGTGCCCTATAAAGAACAACCACTATCATGTATGCAATTCAAGTCTGTGCAGATGATAGGTCCTACATGGACCACTAAGCTAGAAAGACACTAGTGGTAATCTGGGATTCATCAAGCGACAAAATGCCAAGTGTAAGTGATGAGATAATACAGTAAGATAACCAAGCTTTGTAGATTTCCATCATCCCTATAACCAATTAAAAAACACATGACTCATGATGACATGTGTCTCGCCTACACACACGTCAAACCAAATGACATGCATCAACTAAGATGATGAAGTAACTGTACATAATCATTATAAGTTTTCCATCAAAAGAATGATTCCTCATTAGATATCTCAGTCAGATAATGCATATGGTAACATACTAAGCATACAGATGACGCGAACAATAAAATCACAATGCTATCTTTCAGAACAGATTATATAAGATTACATGTATACGAAGTCAAACTAAAAACAGATGTAGCAATAAATTTAAGACCTGAAAATTTAATTTTATTAAAAAACACTTTTACAATGTACATGGCAGATGGTCATCATCCTCAGAGAAGATACTCAATTCTCCAACATATGCTCAACAAAAAAGAATATATCGAATAATTATGTATGAGAAAGTTGAAGAACACCTGCTCCAATATCTCTTCTATTGAGAGTTGAGAATCTCATGGTATAATTTATGTGATTACTGTAGGTTTTTCCCTTCCCGTAAACTCCTTTAGCTTTGACACAGATAAAGCCAGATCTGACAAGTAACAGAGCGATTACATTAACTAGTGAACTACTAAAACGAATGTAACAGAACATAACTGGTAACTAGATTGTGAACAAACCTATCAAGGGTTTTAGTGCCACTTGGGCATCCAAGTCATGTTTTGAGACATCAGGTTCAAACTGTTCTATGTAGATTCTAACAGTTGCACCTGCTGAACCAGTCCCCTGTAAATTTGACGATTATTAGTTACGTTTGGAGGTCAGGAATAAAACAAATCGTAAAAAACAATACAGGCTGGTACATACTGATAAACGAAATATGATTCTTGAGCCATCTGTGAAGACAAATCTAACACCTTGCTTTGAAGCTACACTCCCATCCACCTAGTAAATTTTAAAGACGTTTCAGAAAAATTTCAACTAGTGTGTGTTCAAGAAAGCACATAAACTTACAGGATCCGTATAATTGAAATCATCTGCAAGTTGGAGAGTATAATCTCCTGCAATAGCATATCTCTTTGAGGATTAAACAATTCAGAGAGTGTACTAATTCAAGAACTGTATTGAACTATG
>BQNB010095208.1:0-25925 GCA_026074375.1 Tanacetum coccineum
AGTCTCGCTGTTCCTATGTTTCAGCAAGGAGAAGATCCGATTGAATGCATTAACAAAGCAATGGCATTTCTGTCTGCTGTAGCATCAAGGTTTCCACCATCAAACAATCAACTCAGAACATAATCTAATCCTAGAAATCAAGAAACCATTTAAGATGGTAGAGTCATAGTTCAACAAGTTCAAGGAAGACAAACCCAGAGTTATGCTGGTACTGGAAACAGAGGAATTGCTACTACTTCAAAAGGAAATTATGCATCTGGTCAACCAAGAGTTGTGAAGTGTTATAATTGTCAAGGAGAAGGGCATATGACAAGACAGTGTACTTAGCCAAAATGGCCAAGGAATGCTGCATGGTTTAAGGAGAAATTGATGTTAGCCAAAGCTCAGGAAGTGGGTTAAATATTGGATGAAGAGCAACTTGCTTTTTTAGCAAACCCTGGAATATCAGATGCTCCAATTGCTCAACAGACAATCCCTTAGAACTCAGCCTTCCAGACTGAAGACTTAGATTCATATGACTTGGATTGTGATTATTTATCCTCGGCTAAAGCAGTTCTGATGGCAAATCTTTCAAGCTGTGATCCTGAAGTTCTCTCTGAGATACCATATTTTGATTCTTATCCGAATGATATTATTAATCAAGATATGCAAGAGATGCAGTATTCTGAACAAACACATATTAATGACTTTCAAGATAATGAGATACATAGTGATAGTAATACCATTCCGTATTCTCAATATCTAAAAGAGTCACAAGATGCGGTTATTCAGGATACTAATTCTTCTTCACATAATGATTTATTGGTGCTATCTTTGGTTGAACAAATGACTGATCACGTAGCTCATCTAGATATGGAAAATCAAACAAGTAAAATGGTAAATGAATCATTAACCGCTGAGCTTGAGAGATACAAAGAACGAGTCGCCATTTTTGAACAAAGACTTAATGTAGATTTAAATAAGTGTGAAAAATTAATAGATTCTCAAATGGATGATTTAATTCAGGATAGAAATGCAAAGCTTGCGGCTTTTAAGCAGGAGATCGATACACTTAAACAAACTCTTTCTAATAATATCAAAGAAAAGGAGTCTTTATAAAAAACATTAACTATTTTCGAAACAGAATCTAAAGAAAAAGAGTCTAAATATATTGACAAGGAGATTGTTTTGGTTAACAAAATAGAGAACCGGAGAATATTATTTGTAAGATGTATCGATCTACGCAAGCAATGCAGATGCTAACAAAACCAC
Source organism: Tanacetum coccineum (assembly GCA_026074375.1). Taxonomy (NCBI): domain Eukaryota; kingdom Viridiplantae; phylum Streptophyta; class Magnoliopsida; order Asterales; family Asteraceae; genus Tanacetum; species Tanacetum coccineum. The sequence goes on from BQNB010095208.1 coordinate 1,252, forward strand.
AAGTTTTTTACGATGACACTCACAAACAAGCTTTTGGTTATCAAAATCCGTTCCATCTTAAAAAAGCTTAGCAGATTCAACCAATATTATATGATGGTAGTGTTATTACTAAAGAACATGATGTGATTTCTGTGTTTGATGATGAAGAGACATTGATTTTGGAAGAAGAGAGTCGATCAAAGATGCTTGATAAACAAAATGATCCAATTTCAATCGAAAAGAAGGTTAAGATTTCTCTAATTGATTATTCAAAGTTGAATAAGATAAAAGAAGATTTTGGTAAATGTTTTGCCACTAAAAAAGAATTGTCTGCAGAACAAGCTTTCTAGTTAAAACATTTGTCCTTTTCTGAAACACCCGTTACATCACATAAACCTGTTAGAATTGAAGCTCCGAGTGAACTTCCTAAGGTAAGTTTGTGTTAGCCTTAAAATATTGAGTCGAATAAGGAAGCTCGGTCACTCAACGAGGAAGCTTCGGTCTTTATTTAATATATGTTGTAATAGGCTAGTTACGGGCATCAGGCTCGTTGTTTAATCTACTATTGTATACGTTGTGGGCTAAGGTCCAAGTAATCTCGAGCCTGGCCCATTAACATTAAACCACACGATCTAAGTGTTGGTATAAATACCCCTCTTCAAGTGTGGAGGGTGTTGGTTCATTTGTATTTTTTCACACATACTTGTAAATCAACCATCTCATTTTTCTCTCTTTATTTCTCTCTCTAACTTCTCTCTAAAATTCTTATCATTCTTCTCCTTATTCTTCTTTCTAATTTTCTTGTTACCATGGTGAAGTGAAGGTGATTCCGGGTTCCGACATTTGGTATCACTCGCCACGGGTGGGTTTAGTGATTTGTGTTTTGGTTATTTTGAGCTTATCCACGGCTTATTTGGGCTTATTCTTAATCGGCATATTTTCTTTCTTACTTGCTTATTCGAATAAAAGTAACAATTTTTTTTCTTTATAATCTTTACTAGCTTTCTTATAAAAAACGTTTTCTTATACGTGGCTTATTTTTATACATAAAGCATGACTTAGTTGTGTTTATTTTATTTTGTTCTATCAAAATATTTCTACATCTGTTTAACATACCACACGAAACAAGATTGTCACTTTCTAAGCTAATTACTTATCTTCTTCTTCTACAAAGTTTCATTTTTTATATTTTTCTATCATAACTATAACTAGGTGAAAAGTTGTAATATTTTTCGTTGCTTATTGAGGATATGAAACAGCTTTTACAAGCGTATTTATAGCTTATTTTAGTCACGGGCCTTTATCTAGTCTTTAGGTTTTACAAGTAGTTTTCATTAAAAATCTTATTCTAGGTGATTGTTTCTGGGTTTGTATACTTCATTCAAAAAGTTTTTTTTCTTTTTGTGGCTTAGTTCTTGGTCTAAAAGCTTATATTGGTTAGCTTGTTATCCTCTCTTGTGGTCCAAACGGTTCGAAAGAAAAAGCAAGAGATAAAGATCCAATATTCTAGCAACAAGGACAACGTATGGTTTTTGTTTCTATCACACCGAACAACTTGTTTCAGGTAGAGCCGAACAACCAAAAGCTTGAGCAACCGAACAACTCACAACAAGAGGAACCAAACAACCATTTTCCCTTGTGAACCGAACAACCCATTTTTCTTTGTGAACCAAACAACTCATTATTCTTAATGAACCGAACAACTAAATTCTTTGAGTACCGAACAACTTATAACTAATAACTAATAAAGTTTTGGTTTTTCCGTTACGTGTGATAGTTCATTACGGGACGTTTAATCACTACCATTGTGATCGTGACACTTTTTCGATCAACGTTGTATATTCACATATTACCGACGATAATCGTATGACTTCATAAGATCAAAAGTTCAATCGTTTCATTTCTTATAAATTTTAAACGAAGCTGATGATAGAAAAAGAGGAAACACGTTTTTCTTATTTATTATAATTCGAATTTTACAATTTTGGCCCCTCGACTTCTAAACATTTATCAATTTTTACATTTAAATTTTAACTTCTTTACTATTAAACCTTTGTTTTTTAAGCAAAATTAAATATAACCTTTTACTTTCAAACTTTTTCCCTTTTAAACTTTTAATTTTTGTTATTTTTTAGTTTTATATTTTTAGTGTTCAATTTTTTTGCTTTTAGCCCTTTTGTTGTAAAAAATTTCACTGTTAGTCCGTTTTAAGCCCATTAATCGTTACAAAAGCTCACGTACTTCAATTTCAACAACGATTTCACCAACAACAATTTTTCATTCACGGTTTTTTCTTGATTTACTAAAATCCCGTAAAGTCGATTCTTTTTACGGTTTAAGTCCTAGATTTGTAAAATCCCATGAACGTTAATTGATTCCAATCTACAACAACAATCACTTTACCTACTTAAGATCCTACAAATCATTTTCACTTCACATCACAGAAAAGATGAAACCAAAAGATACTTTATCTTCGTGTTCAGACTTAGATGAAGAAGAGATACAACAACTACAAAAGCAAGCAAAGATTTTGAAAGAAAACTCCTTGAACAAATTGAATGCACTGCAAACAAGAATTCAACATCTCTCAAGTTCCAACTACTCAGTGTACTACAATTTTAGAGATGCTTTTCACCGACTCTTTGATGCAGACGAAAGAACGTTCACGTATGTGTTATTTCGAAACATGCTGAATTTAGAAAGGCAACTCAACAAAGAAACACTTCATGAGAAGGATTCCAATTTTGATCTAAGTGTGATCAAAGTGCAGTTTGATCAATTCATACATTCAAAAGTGTTAGAGCCTTCCAATTATAATTTATATGATCTGGAAACAAGACAAGACTTCAAAGCTTACACTAACATGGAAGCTCAAACCTTCAAGGAAACAATAATACAAAACATGGACTCCATTGAGCAATGTATTGCTGAAAGAGCATGTCATGAACAAGAGCTTCAGAATAGATTGAATGAAATAAAATTGCAAATTCAAGAGTGCATGGTTCAAAAGGTTAAAGCATCGAATGCTAGATCGGGAGAAAAAGACTACAGTAGGATTATATCAGACAAAGAGAATGGTCAAGGATTAGAGAATGATCAAGGTTTAGAGAATGATCAAGATTTAGAGAATGATCAAGGTTTAGAGAATGATCAAGATTAAGAGAAGGATCAAGGTTTAGAGAATCAAAGCAACACATCTGGAGATGAAAGCAGCAGGTCAAGGAACGAATGCAATGACAAAAGCACTTCTGGGGTTGATATGGACATCAGACCTTCCTATGACACAGAACCAATGGTTGAGGTACCATATACTTCTAAATATAATGTGTTTGCTGTTGACATACAACATTCTGAGCAACCTGAATGCATTATTAACACATGTGTAGTGGAAAAGGCTGATAGCAATGTCACTCTTGATTCACCGGATATGTGTGATAATGAAATTCAGACTGGCCATAATGCTGTAGAATGTGATGATGAGCGTGTTGCCCTTGCAAATTTAATTGCAAATTTAAAACTTGACATTGATGAAAACAAAATGATTCCAAAGCAATTAAAGAAAGCAAACACATCATTGACTCAAGAATTTAAAGAGTGCAAATCTACTCTTGCAGAGACTAGTAGAACTCTGAGGGAGTCTAATAGTATTCGGGATAGTTGTTTAGTTGCACTTAAAAATAAACAGACTGAGTTTGAGAGGTACAAGGCCTTTAATGATCGTACAGTTGACTATGACAAACTTGAACGTAAGTTAAATGAAAAAATAGGACTATTAGCTCAAAAAGAAATTGACATAAAAGAAGGTTTAAAACTTAAAGCCTATGAAATTTCAGTTGTCAAAGAGAAACACGATGAGTTAGTCAAACAGAGTCTTTTAACAAAGTCACATTATGAAGATCTTGTCAAAGTTAAAACAAAGTTAATAACGGATTTGAAACTTAAGGAAGAAAAAGACATCGACAAAATGATTTCAATGGAAAAGCAATTAACGTTTTTGAATGAAATTGTATACAAAAGAATTCCGCATCATTGCACCAGAACATCTTTTCAAATGGTACACCCTTCTCAATGACAATTGATCAAAGATGCACCATCAGCCCCCTCCACAAGTACTTCACAAACACCCTAAAACACATCCCTAGTTATTCCCTTGTTTTGAAAGAAGCAGACCATGAAAATTGAAGTGGCACACATGATAAATAATCACTTTGTTAAATTCCATTCCAGAACCCTAGTTCTGAAGAATCCTCTACAAAATTGTATATTCTGAATCATGTGCATTCAATCAATCAACCACCCGAACACATCAACAAATAGACCAAAGATCACCCGATTGACAATGTTATTGGCGATCCTTCTAGACCGGTTTCCACTCGACAACAACTACAAGATGAAGCTCTATTATGTTATTTCGATGCTTTCCTTATTCTGTTGAACCCAAGAGATTTTTTTTTTTTTTTTTTTTTTTTTTTTTGTTAAAAGATCATTGACAGAATCCTTGGATTGAAGCCATGGCAAAGAAGAACCAACGAGTTTGAACTCTTAAACTTTGGGACTTCGTACCTCGTCCCAGGATAGGAGTAATGTTATTACCTAAAATGATCTACAAGGTGAAATTAACGAGTTGGGAGTGTAGTAAAAACTAAAGGCTCGTTGGTAGCGAGAGTTATCGTTAGGAAGAAGGCATAGACTTTGAGGAATCTTTTTCTCCAGTTGCTTGACTTGAGGCCATCCGTATCTTTATTGCATTCGTCGCTTATATAAACATGGTCGTCTACCAAATAAATGTGAAGACTGCGTTCTTGAATGGCATTCTACGTGAGGAGTTCTATCTTAGCTACTAATGAAAGGCACTGAATTATCATACCAAGAACGTAAATGCAGATTGTACAACTTGTTTGATAAGTTTGCTTATGTTCAGGGAGAAACACTGTATGAGTACTACTGGAGATTCTCTCACCTGATCAATGACATGCATACTATTAGGGATGACAATGCAACAAGTTCAAGTCAATACCAAGTTTTTGAATGCTCTTCCATCAGAATGGAGCAAGTTTGTGATGAATGGTGAAGTTAGCTAAGAGTTTGTATACCACCAACTATGATCAGTTGTATGCATACCGTAGTCAACATGAACGACATGCTAATGAAGTTTGTATCACGCGTGAAAAAAATAAATGTAAGGATAAAGGGTCTAAAGAAAGAAGCCCTCCATACAACTTTAGGCAGAAACCGGGTCAATACATAATCTATCGGTTATCACAAAGATGAATTCTGATATTGAAGATGACGTCATGGACCCAATGATGCAATGCACAACCCTTCCCAGCCATTTGAGTTTCTCTCAACAGAAACTTGTCTTATTTTTCACGGAGATACACACGTTATCTATTGACATCTCACTCCGAGATTATTGATATTGAATAGGTGGCAGTCTGCTCCAGCCTCCGATTACTAAAACCAAAATACACTAATCGAGTCTAGATCCAAGAGATTAATAAAATAAATCTCATTAGGACACTTTCCATTACAAACACTTGTTGAACATCATCAAGTTCACAAGCTGTTAACAAGAGTCCTACGCATTATCCTTGTGATTTTTCCAGAACATCCGAGTGATACTTAAGTATTCACCGTGAAGATGGAAATCCTGCTTGAGCCAACATTAAACAAGCTCTCGGTAGGTGACTTGTATGATTCTATATGAATCAAACTTATGTCAACTGGAAAGAAACGATGGTGCGATTCCATGTGAATCAAACTTGTTCTAGTAACTGAATTGACGACTCAATCGATAAGATAGTAAATAACCGATTCACTCATATCGTGTTGTCTGCTTTGAGACGTTCCGATATTGAGAACAAGCTAGCATGATGAATCTAATACATCTGTGTTGGAGGATCTTACGCTTAAAGCTGGAAATCCTGTCAAGGAGATTCTTCTAAATTGAATCTACCTGATCACAGGTTGGTCCTCACGAAACCAGAGGTTAATCCAACCAAATTTGGGCGAATAACAAAGCCATATTCGTCCACAAGCTTTATTGCTGACTGTTTTATTTCAGGATTCATATAAAGATAGAGATGGAGACACCTCATTCCAGCTGAGTCAGATTCACTACCACATGCTCATACTTAAGCTACAAAGACATACTAAAAGCATCAAGATTCAAGAATCAAGAAAGCTCAAGAATTAAAGACAAGTCTTCCGCAAACCCTGATATTAAAGATAACTCCTTAGAAACCAAGCTTCAGGGGAGATTATTAGAGAGCTTTCAAGATGATGCAAAGTATGAGCATGTTGGTCAAGACGCAAGATCGCAAGATGGCAGAGACAACAAAACAAACAAGGAAAAGATTTAAAGATCTTCGAATTAAAGTCAAAGTCAAAAAGAAAAGGCTCAAGATCAAAGATCACACAACATGAAGGAACAAGCCTACAACAAAGATAACGACCAAGAACAAGACTCAAGGACTCAATGTCAAAGCAATCTCAAGAAATCCAAGACCATGTTATGACTGTGAACATAGAAGCTCAGAATCTATCAGAAACCAAGCTTCAGGGGAGATTGTTAGCCTCAAAATATAGAGTCAAACAAGGAAGCTCATTTCAAGGTTCAAGACCTCGCTTCGGGGGAGATTGTTAGCCTCAAAATATTGAGTCGAACAAGGAAGCTCAGTCACTCAACGAGGAAGCTTCGGTCTTTATTTAATATATGTTGTAATAGGCCAGTTACGGGTATAGGGCTCGTTGTTTAATCTAATATTGTATACGTTGTGGGCTAAGGTCCAAGTAATCCCGAGCCCAGCCCATTAGCATTAAACCACACGGTCCAAGTGTTGGTATAAAAACCCCACTCCAAGTGTGGAGAGGGTGTTGGTTCATTTGTATTTTTTCACACATACTAGTAAATCAACCATCTCATTTTTCTCTCTTTATTTCTCTCTCTAACTTCTCTCTAAAATTCTTGTCATTCTTCACCTTATTCTTCTTTCTATTTTTCTTGTTACCATGGTGAAGTGAAGGTGATTCCGGGTTCTAACAGTTTGGTAAATGAAAGTCTTAAAAAGCTAAAAATCAACTGGCCAATTTTGACAATGTTGTGAAAAAGAGAACCACATTCGATGCCATTACGGCTGGTGCGTGGGGTTTTGAACATACCAAAGCGTGTTTTGTAACTGAAATAATTCCATTTTTAAAAGTTTTAAAGGACACATTTAATGTGTTTGATAACACTCTTTTAGATGAAATTATTGAAGTTCAAACTGTTTTTAACCAAATGGAAGCGGCTGTTGATCAGTGTTCTGTAGACAAAAACGTTTTTGAAATACAAATCAAACAGCTAAGCATTGATAATGATCAACTCGTGAAACAAATCATGTCTCAAGAGATTGTGCATATTGTTGTTAATTCTGTGGATAGTTTTGATGTGAAAAAGTCATGTGTGAATGAATGCAATAAGTGTCTGGAACTTCAGACTGGGCTTCTCAAAAAGAAAGATTTGATTGAAAAAGATGTTTACGACAAACTTTTGAAAAGTTATTCAGCACTCGAAAAGCATTGCATTTCTTTGGAATTAACGACTCAACTCAATCAAGAAGTTTTTTAAAAGGAAATTTTTCATGAAAACCAAAATGCTCCTACATTTAATTAATTATTTAAATTAAATGAATGAAAGCTCAGTCACAAGAAAAGGACATGGTCATAAGAAAGTTGAAGGATAGGATTAAATCTTTAAGTGGAAAAGATAGTTTGGAAAATGTAAAGAAAGACATTGATGAGATTGAAACAATCAACATTGAGCTGGAGCATAGTGTGGAAAAATTAATTTTGGAAAATGAAAATTTCAGAAAAGAACGAGAGCATTTGAAATCAATTTACAAAGACCAATTTGACTCAATTAGAAAGACACGTGTTCAATCAAAAGAACATTGTGACTCTTTAATTGCTCAAATTAATGCAAAGTTTGTTGAAAATTCAGATTTAAATGCTCAACTTCAAGAAAAGGTTTTTGCTATTACATCATTGAAAAATGAATTAAGGAAACTTAAAGGGAAAATGTTATCGATACTGCAGTTTTAAAACCTAATGCCACTATTGCTCCAGGAATGTTCAAGCTTGACATAGAACCTATTTCTCCTAGGCTTAAGAACAATAGGGATGCTCATGAGATTTATATAGAGAAGACTATAGAACATAGTGATACTCTTCGTGGATTTGTAGAACACGCTAAACACAAAATCCTAATGAAACTCTATTAAAATCTGCTTGCGTGTTTACAAAACACGTTCAGGAATTGTTAGTCTATGTCTCTCAAACATTCCATAATTCAGCAAAACCTAGTGAGAAGTTAGTTGCTGTCACACCGATGAACAAGGACAAAAGAGTTAGATTTGCTAAACCTATTACATCTTCAAGCAATATACCCAAGCAGACTGATTCTCTTAAAACCAAAGATTCTAACAAGCCTTTGTTGACTTCTACAGGAGTAAAACCTACTACTAGTGCTAGCGGACCAAAGCCCTCAGGCAATACAAAGAACAATAGGATCACGCGAACACCAAGTAGCAATCAGAAGAATAAAGTAGAAGACCACTCTAGGAAAGTTAAATCTAGTTTGAATAAGATGAATTCTGTTTTTGAACCTGTTAGTAATGCACTTGTTAAGCATTCTGTGAGAAATGATAAGTTTGAATCTATTTGTGCTATTTGTAACAAATGTTTGTTTGATGCTAATCATGATATGCGTATTATTGATTATGTGAATGATGTAAATATGCGTTCGAAATCTAAATCTAAAAGAAATAAAATGAGAAAAGTATGGAAACCTACGGGTAAGGTGTTTAGTGAAATTGGGTATAGTTGGAAACCTACAGGGTCAAGCATCGATCACGGATTTATAGAAGACACCGTGGAATTCTATACTTTGTATATTTTAATTTTTGGTATCGTTCGGTAAAATTTTAGTTTACCTTTGGTTATTTGATCAGCTTGTATAATTTACAATGGTTATAGGCTAAATACCTAGGGTGTTAGCCATCTTAATGAAGATAGTAATGTTTGTTTGTTTTAAAATCGATTTCTTAATTTATCATTAAAAGTTTAATTATGTTTATCACATGATACTTGTCTACGTGTTTGAATATGCGACATATCATTCAACCAGGTCTAGTTACGCCTAACAAGTGAACTAGGTACTGGGATAGCTCTCCATATCGTGTTCTATATTACTGGACCAATAGGATCACAAATAATGTTCTATTTTTGTCTTTAAATTATGAGCTTAGTTGGACTGGCAGGTGATCCGTAATGTTTCAACAAGTATGTTCTTAATTAATTGAAAAAGACTTGAACAGTGAACTTCCAGTATATATAATACCGTCAAACAGTAAGTGGGTAAAGTCCCTATGGGTTAGGGTTTAACAAGATCATCATTGCTTTTAATCCCTAGATAGATTATAATTAAACTAAAAGGATGCTTTATGCGGATACATTAATTGTGACAGGATTCAACGTGTCTAGGTCTTAGGATGATGTCCCGCCTAAGTCTTAAGAATGATATGCTGCTTTGAGATAAGAAATCATTGCACTAAAGAAACAAACCAGCGTTTAATTGGATTTAATATGGCTAATACGGTACGTTTTGCTTTTAAATAATCTGTCAAAAATCCTCTAAGTTTTCAATAATCTCATATGTTAGCCACTGTACCAAAAGCTTCTATAAGCTTCTCATAAGCTCATTCAAGTCTATAAGCTTGAATTTGAGCTTAAATAAGCCTTAAATTTACTTAAACTCTAAAATCAGTTAAACCTTGTCTTATTTGGGATTTGAGCTTATGGAAGGGGATCCAAAGATGGAAGGGATCCCATGGACTCTACTGGCTTATCCTAGGATAAGCCAGAGCTGTTGATAAGCTCATTTGAGCAATTAGCTTTTGTTTAGCTAAAGCTTCAAGTAAGTTTTCCTTTAATTTCCTTGTCTTTCAAATTTTTAGCTTAATAATTGCTTATTAGTATAGATCTGCTTATTAGCTTTATTTAGTTGCTTATCTGAGCTTGTTAGTGTTTCTAATTGCTTATTAGTCATTTCTCATCATCTGTTTTAGGTTAATATAGACTAGATCTTAGTTTTCTTAATATTTGTCATAAAACCTTAAAAAACCTAAAAATTAGTTAGCATAGTCATAAATCTTTGATTCTAGCCTAAGTGATTGATAGATCATGTTTATTAAGGTTGTTTTAAGCTGTTAGTGATCTGGTATTAAGGTTTAGTTAAATAGATTTCAAATTCTTAAGCTTAATGAAATCTGTCATAGTCTAAAGGTGTGTTTGGATTAAGCTTGTTTGACCTCTTAAAGTCAAATGCAGTTTGTGATTTCTTTTTGGATAGTTTGATTGTCATAATTGATAAGGTTTTGAGTAGATTTGAGGTATTAGTTTAAGCTATTAATGATTTTATGGCTTAATAAGTTTGCCTGTGCACCAGGGGATTTTTCCCTTTGATTTCACTTGTGAAAATTTGATCCAAGCTCATTGAGCTTATTTGTGTTTGCATTGTGTTCAAACACACTCAAATAGAGTGTGAAGTGCAAGTTTTCCCTTAAGGAAACCTGCACAATTTGTGTTTGTGGCTTTGCCATTTTGCACTAGCAGTAGTAACCTCAGTTACTACTGTCTGTTTTTCTATTAGTTTTTTTTAGCTTATTATGTTTTCTTTTTGCTTATTTTTAGCTTATATCTGCTTAGTAGGTTAGATTAGGTTAGTTGCATCTTAATTTGTTAGTAGTTAGCTTAATATAGCTTATTTGCTTTCATAAAATTTCTAAAAAGCCAAAAACAGTAGTATTAGAACTTAGCATTTCATTTTAGAATTTTAAGTTGAAGTACCTGATTTCTTTGTTTAAATTTATAGCTTATTAGTTGTTTGTTAAGCTCTCATAAGCTTAGCTTAAGTCTTAGCTTATTTTGCATTTGAGCTTAGCTCAATTTTGAGTTTTTTTTTAAGTTAGAACCTGAGTTTGCCAAATTGATTGATCAATTCAGTTAGCTTTTAGTATTCATAGGTTAAGTAGCTTATTAGTTTTAGATAGTACACATCATTAGCTTCTCAGAACAACTTTTGGTTTTAAAAACGAGCTTATATTTAAGCTTGTGCAAGCTTTTAAGTGTCAACAAACCTTTTTAAGCTTAAACCTTTAGTTTCTGTAACAGCAGCTTCATAAGCTGTTTTAAGCTTATTATTAAGCATAAACTTATGTTATCTTTATTAAAGTTGCTTGGATTAGCTTAATTTACAACTTTGTGTTTACAGTTTTGCAAAATAAAAAAATATATATAAAAAAAGGCAAAAAGGGGTGTCTGCCAACCTCGAACCCAAGACCCCTTGCACACAACACACACGACTTACCACCATGCTTCATTAGCTCATCCATTTCATTAGCTCATCCGTTTATATCTCAGTTCTTTTATTTAATAAACACAATTTGAGCTTAAGCCCCATTTATAAGCCGTAGCTTATTTAAGCTTTTACCCGGCTTATTAGTTAAGCTGTTAGCTTCTTCTTATTTTTCCTTAAATCCTTATAACTTTATAGACTTTTCCTGAATTTTTCACATTTTTCCATTAATTAGTTTATTTTTTAGGATTTTTCGAAAGTTGAAATCTTAGAAAATACATAAAAAATAGAAAAAAGTTTCAGAAAATTACAAAAAAATAGTTTTTAGTTTTACAAAAATAGCTTTTTAGGTTTACAATAAGAAAAATCATTTTCAACACTTTTAGATTTTCATTTTCATTTTTTTGAGCCTTTACTTTTAATTTTAAAAATAGAATTTTAATTTTAAAAATAATTAAAAAAAGTTTTCTGAGTTTTTATGATATTTTAGATTTTTCTAAGTTTAAAAATCATTTTTCTAAATTTTTAGGATTTAATTAGATTAAAATAGTTTTAAATTTTAAATAAATTCAAAACATAATCAAAAAAAATTTTTTGCTTTTTTCTTAAAATTTTCTTTTGTCCTAATTTAGGTTTAGAAATTTAGTTTTACATTTTTTAGGATTAAATTAGTATATTTGCTTATTCGTAGCTTTTTAATATAATTGCTTCACGTTAATATGTTAAGTGTTTAATTGCTTTTAATTGTTCATTTTAATTGTTGCTTTTAATTAGTAGTTATAGAAACTCAAAAATATCTTTTCTCTCATTCAAATCACAATCCAAGCTAAAGCAAGGTTTCAATTTCACAAGTCGTTGGGGAAACGACCCGGGTGATCATACTTCCCGGTTAAATATACGTATTATATATTATATATATATATCTTTTAGAGTGAATTTTCCTTAGGGAATTTTCTTAATTGCTCTTGTGGTATTATATCGTATATTTTATTAGTGTATTTTATTAACAATCAGTTTTTGGCGCCGCTGCCGGGGACTTGTGTTTAAGATTCCTTCGTTTTACGTTTGTTGATTTGGTTTGAAGATCCTTTCGTCCTCGAAAGTTTCATTTTTGTTAAATATTTCAAATATATATATATATATATATAAAAAGTAAAAAATATTTTCTTTTTCTTTTTAGTATAATTATCATATAAAAAAATCAAAAATATAAAAAAATTGTCCTTAAAAAAATAAAAAAATACACAAAGTTGGTAAAAGAACACCAACATATAATACCTTCAATTGAGGTATTATCATAAATAAGTTCCGGTGAACTTGAAAAGTTCCCAAATCGAACCAAAGATTCAAAAACTTGCCATTTGTGTCACTTACGAAGTACGGCTCACCTTGAAAAGCAATTTTTAAGAGTTACCGTGAAGTAAGTTGATTATTTGGTTTTAAGTTGTCTTTCGTGTATCCGTTTAAAATAGATTGTTAAAAAAAATTCAAAAATCCAAAAAAAAAAAATTAGTGTAATTTTTGTTTGTTTTTTTTAATTTCTTTATTTTTAGTGCATGCGCACTCGATCTCAAGCTCGTAATCGAAATCGTCGACAACAACAATTAACAACGGTTATTGTTGAGGAACCCGAGTTTCCAATGGCCGACAATCGTACCATGGCTCAAATGCTACAAGCTCCCATTGAGGGATACGAAGATGCAATTGTTGTTCCACCGATAAATGCAAACAATTTTGAGCTTAAACAACCTTTGATCAACCTTGTGCAAAGTAATAAGTTCACGGGTAGACAAGACCCTCATAATCATCTTCGATTTTTCAACAAGGTCACTTCAACGTTTAGACATCCCGAAGTTCCGAACACTTCAATTAAGCTTTTGCTTTTTCCTTTCTCTCTAGACGGTGAAGCCCGAGATTGGTTAGATAAGGAACCTCCTAGATCAATTCTAACGTGGGATGATCTTGTCTCGAAATTCATAAACCAATTCTTTCCACCTTCGAAAACAACTTACCTTCGAAACAAAATCACTACTTTCTACCAAGAACCGAATGAAACCTTCAACGAAGCATGGGAACGTTTCAAAGAACTTCTTCGTCAATGTCCTCATCATGGTTTCTCGGAATTACACCAACTTGATACGTTCTATAATTCTTTGAATACCAATGATCAAGATGCTTTAGATTCCGCCGCGGGTGGCAATTTTCTAGATAAGATGCCTCGAGAAGGTTTAGCCATAATCGAAAGTAAATCCAAAGTGCGTTATTCAAGAAGTCGTCCGAATGATTCAAGAGCGATTACGAATGCTCCTTCTTCTACTTCTTCACCTTCTAATAATTCTTTCGAGATTCAACAAATGGCCGCCTTACTTGAAGACAAAATGAATATTCGAATGAGCCGTTTAGAGAAAGCGATTAGTGAAAAGAATGCTACGACTCCTGCTACCGTCAAAGCAGTCGAGGAAGTTTGTGTCACATGTGGATCAAATCATAACTTCAACAATTGTCCATTAACAAGGAACGATTTTCCCGTTTTTCATGATAACATTCATCAATTCCAACAAACCGCCGCCGTTGGCAACTTTGTTCAAAGAAATCCTCCTAATTTGGCAAACCAAATGAGACCACCCGGTTTTAATCAACCAAATGTTCAAAACAACCAAGGAAACCAAAGCCGATATCAAGGAAACAATTTCAATTCGAATCAAAACCGTGGAAACAATTTCAACCATCAAAACAATCAAGGTCAAGTTTTTCAACCACCAACAAATCAACCACCGGTTTACCAAATTCCACCATATCAAGCTCCTACATCCCAAATCCAAGGTGTTTCAAAAACGGATTTTGAAAACTACGTCAAGGCAAACGATGCGGTGTTGAAGAATGTTCAAAATCAAGGTCAAAATTTGCAAAATCAAATGGCTAATGTTACGAGTTTGTTGACAAATCTTTGTAATAATTTCAAAGATTCCGCCTCTACTTCAAATTCAGGAACTCTTCCAAGTCAAACCGTAACTAACCCTCGTCAGCAAATTAATGCTATCACCACAAGGAGCGGTAAAACTTTGGAAGAACCTTCGACTCCTCTTGTTCCTACTCCCGTTGTTTCAAATCCTCAAAAAGAACCCGAACAAAACCCGGAGACGTCAACGGAAAAAGTGCAAAATCCAAATTTGGAGAATACCACACAAGTCCCACCTCCGGAGGAAGAAGATTCCATTTTCATTGAAATCCCAAAACCAAAAGCAAAGAAAACCGTTAATGTTGAAATTCAAGATCTTAATTCTCCAAGACCTAATTCGTATCAATCTAAACTTCCATATCCCGAGAGGATGAAAGTGAGAGAGAACGATAAACCAAGTGCTCAACATAGCCGGTTCTTGAAGATGTTCAAACAACTTCGTTTAGAGATTGGATTGAAAGATGCTCTCGTCGAAATGCCAAAGTTCAAGCAAATTGTAAGATCTGTTGCTAAGGAACAAAGAGAAGCTCGAAGAAATCGCCATTACGACCGTGAATGCCGAATGTTCCGCCATCATCATGAACAAAGTTCCCGAGAAGCTCGAAGATCCGGGAAAATTTCTTATCCCATGTGCTTTACAAGAGCTTGATAGAACTAGTGCTTTAGCCGATTCCGGAGCTAGCATTAACCTTTTACCTCATTCTATCTACAAGAAACTTGGGCTTGAAGCTTTGACTCCTACTCGAATGACACTCGAGCTTCAATCGTATCCATTACTCACCCGATGGCATACCGAGATGTTGTAAGTTAGAGTTGATGGTTTTCACTTTTCTTGCTGAATTTTATGGTGGGTTAATTTGAACCCGAACCCAGATGCCTATTATTTTAGGAAAGACCCTTTACTCGCACTGCAAAAAGCTCTCATATGATTTTAACAAGAAACATTGACTTAAAGTGTAGGAAGAGGACGACCTTGTTTATTATGCCGATAAATCTGAGAAAAACAAAAATAAGCATTTTGTTCACGCCATTTCTGTAATCGATTTCTCAAAAGATGATCCGTTTAGTGGCCATACCACTATCCATTCTGATGATCCTTCTCCTAGTTCTTCTCTGGTGAAGACTAGTGATAATTTTGAGAAGTTCGTCGATGAACTTGCTCCTCTTGATTCGTTATACCAACCGGGTAATGATGATTCGACCTCTTAAAAAAGATTCAGAAGGAAATTTTCAAGTTTACTCAAATCCTCTTTTTGAATTTGATGACAATTTCAAATCTAGCAGCATAAATCCTCTTTTTAATGAAATGGAAGAAGATGTCAAGATTAAAAATTCCAAAGTTTTTGATGAGCCAGTTTTACTTAACACACCTTTGACCGATAAGGTTAAGTGTTTTGCTCCAGAGGACGATAATGATGAGATCGATGATTTTCTAGCTATGGAGGTTTCTTCTAACTTTGAGGAAGGTTATTTCGATTCAGAAGGAGACATAACTTTTCTTGATAATCTGCTTAGTGATGATGATTCCCATAATCTCGCTTCCGAAGTGATTTCCGAGCATGAACAAGAACAAAATGAATCCTCAATTATTTTTTCTCCAAGGAATGATCCTCTTCGCCATGAGTTCGCCGGTGAACTTTTAACACTTCCTTCGAGGAATGATCATGAATTTGAGGAATATATTAGTCTTATGACAGTGCTTTGTGAGATTTCAACTTCCTAGTCACAGGAAAATGTTCATCAAAATTCAGTTATTGAGTCTCTTCCCGTATCTCCTATCCCTGTTAAGGATAGTGAGCCCGCTCAAGAAGAGATCGATATTTTCCTTGTTCCAGATGATTTAATTCCACCAGGTGTTGAGAATGATGATTCCGAAGATGAAGATCATGAGTTACCTAACCTTGACCACCAAGATGATCCGTCAATTCCTCGTCCTCCACCGGAACCACCGGATGTTGAGAAATGTTTTGAACCCGAAGCGGGTATTTTGATAACCAAAGTGTTTAAGGGTGTTTCTAAATTTCATGATTTGATGACCAATATTTTACCCACCCTTCCTACCCTTATTTTCGATTTGACCTTCATTCTCTTTCTTTCTTCATTCCTCTCTTTCGGGAGTGAAGACACTATTTTTGACCCCGGCATCTTCATTTAGAGCCGGTGGCCTCTCATCAGGATAGAACTTTCATGTGCTTTAATGTTTGTCCAAACATTAATGAAAGCCCAATTGAGATTTTCTCTTCCATTTACTCTCCTAATAAGACGAAATTAATTCAAGGGATCGAGTCAGCTTGTGACTCGTGACCAAAAACAGCCGCTTCGTGGAATTCACACCCATGCTTATCCTTTTCTTTCCTATTTTCTAAAAAATGTGTTGTGAGGTGTTGTGCTATTCTCTTCCCGGTTTCTTGTGTTTGTTGTGATTTTTGGCAGGAGTTCGACCCACAATTTATGAAGACTCTCGAGTCCGGTGTCGTATCCGTAGTATCACTCGAGCTCTCATCCTTTGTGTGAAATTATATTTTTGGGGAGCCGATTGATCCTATTCATCGTTAACGATTCCACGTTTTATCTTTGCATATTCAATAAACGTCTTAGATTTACTTAGAACCCGACTTTAAACATTGAGGACAATGTTTCATTTTAGTTTGGGGAGGGAATCTATCGATTTGATGTTGCATGCTTATTGTTTTGTTCTCACGTATCCGCTTTCCCACAAAAATAGCAAAAATTTTAAATTTTTAAGTTCTTATTTGTAAAAAAAAGTGTTAAGAACAAAAATGTAGGTTTTCCCGTTGGTGAGATAGAGAAGTAAATTTTTTGACCCATCGAACGGTAAGTCTAGATTTCCTCCCTAACCGTTATATATGATAATTTGTGCTAGTCTCATGTAGGACTTTTAAACATGCTAGACTTGAAATCATTAGTAAATGAAGACTTTGTGCTAAATCTCAAGTAGATTTTAAATATGCCAGTTGGATTTTTATATAGGCTAAGATTTCGAATTTCTTTACTAGAAATTTTAAAGATAGCAAAGAATAAGAGATGATAGTGTTGATTTAAACAGTTAAGGATGCTAAACAAAGTTTATTTGGAAAAACTGAAAAAAAAAAAAAATTAAAGGCTTATAAGAAAACCTTGTGGTCTTTTCTTCCCCGAAGTTTCTTAAAATGATAAATTTTATACGTGTTTTCTTAATTTTTACAAATTAGAGTTTTGGCTCGTTAAAACTCCTAGTCAAAATATTTAGAGAAAAAGCTTTATCGATGATGAAGTCAAACATCGTTGGTAAATAAGAATTTTAGTTCAAGTTTATACTTTGGTTTTCTAAAACGAAATTTTTCTATTTGCAAAAATAATGTATTGAATTAATTATTATTAAAAAAATGTAGTTGGTGAATAAAAAGGATGCAAGTTATAAATCCTTAGTGTTAATAATAATATACAAACTCCATCGCAATAAAGTACATGGGCATTTGTCGGTTCGCTCCCGATGTGACATCGAAAGAAAGGGTGGAGGATGTATATTTAGGGTTGGTATCATAATAAGTACACGAGCTCTTGTCGGAGGCGTGGCCGATGTGTCGTCGAAAGAAAAGTGATACCGATTCCTAGCCTAATAATGTAAATAATAATAATAATATTGCAAGTTAGAAAATAAATAGTAAAAGTTTCCTTTTCTAAAACCAAGGTATTCTTTTGAACTAAGGTTTGCAAAAGTCTACAAGGCTTTTTCATCGGAAGTTCATGCGTCTCGATTATTATTCTCCGGATGGGGTGTCAAAAGCCTTAGCACTTACCCGATGACGGTGGGATGCTAGAGAAGAAAGTCATTCATGGGACAAGTGAACCAACGATGTCTTAGCTAAGGAGGTTTTTGTTTGCTTTGAGTTGTGATCTTACTAAGTGATTAACATATTAGCCCAAAAGGCCCATGTGTAAAGCTTGGTCGGATTTCAACTATCTAAATTTGTGGATTTAATGGTTTAAATTAATTTGAACACACACGAGAACCCTAAATATAAGATTTATGTCGGGGAAAGAAAATTCACAATTGTAATATATAAGCATTTTTTGCATCTTAGCTCGTACTTAACGTGATCATTTTTTTTTCTAAATTTTTAAAGCTTAGCAATACGGGAAAAGTGAAAAAATCAGGATGATGAAGTTATCTTTTAGACACTTTCATGTGCTTTTTGTTCTATGATCCTTAAAGTTACCAATGAGGTAATGAAAACAATACATTATGTCAACACAAATAAGTTGTAGTTAGGTAGTTAATTATCAAGAAAAATCATAAAAAGAGAAAAAAAATTTTGAGAAATGGGAATTTCGGGTGTTTTTATAACTTGTGATCTCTAACTCACTCAACCAAAAATCTTGCTACATTTCAAAGGTTTAGTTATACAGGAAGTTTTCGAGGGTATTTGGTTATAAGGCATGTGATATTGCGTGAGGACACGCAATCGTTTAGTTTGGGAATTTGATAATGTATAAATACCAATCTGATAATACCAAAAAATGACACAAAACGACTCAAAATAGCAAAGATATGCTTGTTTTTGTGTTTTGTGTGTGCAGGTACGGATATATAAAAAATCACAAGAAAACCGTCAAAAAAACGGCAAACACGGACAAATAAAGAACGAGAAACGAAGAGGTTAACAAGAGAGAAAAGATACAAACCCAAGTCCCAATAGAAAGTCCACATCAGTCAACTATGGGTCAACAAATACAACACAAAGAAGACAAATCCCAAATGTTACCCAAATAGTCCCTCAAGTTTCAAAAATCACACAAATGGTCCCTAAACCTAAAATGGAACAACCCGCTCCAAAACCCCTTGCCCCTAAGCCCAATACCCTTTTATACAACCATAAGGACCCATTTTACTGTCATTAATGAAAAGTCCTTTTAAACCTCTCTATTAAAAACCACCACAGGGAACCAATCTTGATGCAAAAAGCCCAAAGTTTAAATCAATTTTACCCGTTTTACAGTTATAAAGGGCGCGAAGCATGTTACTGTTCATGCTTCGTCCCCATTTCACCAACCAAGGTAAATCAAGGGCTTTTGGAAATTGAGGGTCAAAGACGACAATTCAGAGGCTCTACAATAAAATAACAGGTATAATTAAGTCAAATCAAAGCTTTCATTAGCTCACAAGCCAAGCTTACTCGTGGCTATGGCAAAGAAGCACAAGGGGACTCATTTTCTTACACTAAATATGCCTAAAAGAAACACAAAAGGTGTCTCAATCACGGATTACTACTAAGAGCATTTTTGACCCCCACTCTGGCAATCCGTGTAGAGTTACCTAGTAATCTAACGGCTTTATAATGAAATTTGCCAATTATATGAAGAATTGTAGGGCAAATGATTGAAAAGAGCTTGGGAAGCAAAGGCAAGAGGCCTAGAATCTTCATCAACAGCCTATAAATAGAGCTCACTATCACACACTCACCACCTAGTTTTTTTAGTAGCTTTTATTATTAGTAGTTTTTTTTTTAGCTTAATTCTAGTTTTCAGCTTATTTCCTTTAAAAGCCTTTGTAATTTTCTTTCAAGTAATGTAACAAGTTTTTATATTAATGAAATTCAACTTTAATTTGTCATAAGCTCTTTTAAGTTTCACTCATAAGCTTTTACTTTTCTTTCAATATCTTGCTACTATTGATCATAAGCTCTCAATAAGCTACTTTGAAGCTCTCTAAGTCTATAAGCTTAGATTGAGCTTAAACAAGCCTTAATTAAACTCAAATCATAAAATCAGCCTAATTACCTTAACTATTTTGGACTTATGAGCTTTTGGAAGGAGAACCAATTATGGAAGGGTTCTCATGGACTATTACTGGCTTATCTATGATAAGCCAGAGCTAGTAGATAAGCTCTATGAGCCATTTATGCCTTTGTTAAGCTAAGGCTCAAGTAAGTCTCTCTTTTACTCTTAAGTTCTTAGATTCCTAGCTTAAATTTTGCTTAACTGCTTATTAGCTTATCAATTGTGCTTATTTGATTCTTAGTTGCTTATTTGAGTTTAGTTTAATCTTATTTTGCATTTTTAATTACCTGTTTTTAGTTAGTTTAGTATTGATCATAGTAGCTTTCATTTCTGTCTTAAAATCTATAAAAAACCAAAAATAGTAGAAAATAGTGTAGATCTTAGAATTTAGCTGAATCAATTGTTGAATTATGTTTGTTAGGCTTATCATAAGCTAATTATCATCTGGTACTTAGGTTTAGTCTTTTAGATCTTAATATCTAAAGCTTTTTCAATTCTGTCAAGGAGTTAAGTAGTGTTTGGAATAGCATAGTTTGACTTCATAAGTCAAAGATGATTTGAGTTTTCACTTTGGTTAATTTGAGTTTTACATTTGATTCAGATTTTTGCTAGTTTGTATGGTTATATTTAGCTTAAATTCAGTTTATGGCTTATTAGTTTAATTTAGCACCAGGGGAAACTTGGTTTTATTTCATTTGCTAGTTGAAATTTGCATCAAGCTCTTTAAGGCTTGTTTTGAGCTTCCCTTGTGTTCCAACTCACTCAATAAGAGTGAGTATTGCAGGTTATCTCTCATAGATACCTGCATTCTTGCTTTGCCTTCTGTCAATTGCATCAGCAGTGGTAAGATTAAGTTACCACTGCTATACCTTTAAGCCTCTTTTCAGCTGATGTTAGCAGGATTTAGGAGCTTAAATTTACCTAGCTTATAGTTAACATGTAGGATAAGTTAGATTAAGTCTTATTTCTCAAATCCTACCTTAATTACTTAGGATCATTTAGCTTAAAAGTTCAACAATAATCTCAACAAGACCAAAAAGAGTAGTTTCTGTCCTAGCTTTTAGTTTTTAATTTCTAGCTTTGAGTTGTTGTTTTTATAGGTTGGATCTATAGTTTAAAAGTTGTTTATCTAGTTTTTAAAAGCTCAGGCTTATTTATAACTTTTTAAGAATATTAGCTTAATTTGAATTTGTGCTTTTTGAGTTAAGGTTTGATCATTAGATTCAGTTAAGGTTTAGTGTTTCTTAGTTTAAAAGCTTATTAGAAATAGCTTGTAGTTATCATAAGCTGCCTAGAATAATTTTTGCTTTTATGTTTGACCTTAATTTGAGCTTATTGCAAGTGATTAAGTAGAATCTAGTAAAAGTGAGCTTTAAAGCCCACTTTCTGAGAACAGAATTTCAAAGGTGATTTGGTAATTCAAGAGGCCTTCTACAAAATGGCAGGGATATTATAGTCTAATCAATTGCTTACTTAAGCCCTCACTCAAGCTCAGGCCACGTCATCAATGGAGAAGCACAAATGGAATGTGGGTTCTGCTCTCAAATCACTCACATAAGTAGCACAAGCTGTCACAATCAGAATGACAGCTTGGTCCTAGCCTCTTGTGTAAACAAGTGATCACGGACATAAAACACAAAGATCTAATGATTAGAGATGATCAAAGGTGGATGATTGATGGAAGCTAAGGTCATAGAATGTTCTTCTGCTGCTATAAAAAGGCCCTCATTCCTCACACGCACAGAACCTTCTTTTTACCTTATTTTTCCTTTTTTCTAGTTTTTAATATTTTAGGTTAGCTTAAATATTGCTTATTGTAATTCGTCTTTTGAATTATGTAATCTTCTTTTATATAATGAAATGAATGTCTTTTGTTAAATAAATCCCGTGTTTACCTTTCAAATTCTCTTAAAGCCCTTTTACTCAAAAGCTTTCTAATCTCAATAAGCTCTTATAGCTCACTTAAGTCTATAAGCTTAGGTTTGAGCTTAAAATTGTCTTAATCATACTTAAATTCAATAAATCAGCTTAAGTTCTATTTACCTTTGGATTTGAATTCATGAGCTTATTTGGAAGAGAGATCAGTAAGGGACGGATCTCTATTGACTTAACTCCTGCTATATTTATAAGCTTGGAGAAGCTTGTAGCTTGCCTTTCCAATAGGACCTCTTGTTTAGCTAAAGGATAGTAAGTTCTCGTTTTTTCACTTGCTTTTTAGCTTGATAGTTGTCTTATTGCTTTATTTTTCTCTAGATCTGCTTATTTGCTTATTAAGTTAGGCTTATTAGTGCTTATTTTGTGGATATTTAGCTAATAGTCTAATTTGTTCATTCTGTTTTTGATTTCTTAGTCTAGATTTATAGAGTTAAATTTTGAAAATGAAACAGTTATAGGATTATTTTAAAAAGGTAAAGCACCGGACACTTTTAAATCTTTAAACTAGAATTGCTTATTCTTGAGTTAGGTCCTCTAGGCTTTTGTTTATGCTTGTTTTGTGTTTATCCACACTCAAAGAGAGTGTTTAGTGCAGCACCAAACCTCAAAGGGAGCCTGCACTATTGGTCTTTGTTTATGCCAATTGCACCAGCGGTACTAACATCAGTAGTACCGCTGATCTTTAAGCTTCATTTTAGGATAGATAAAATAGGAATTAGAAGCTTAGATTTAGGATTGTTTTAGTTTTCATATAACTTAGGATTAGTCACTGCTTATTTTCCATTTCCAACTTCATTTGCTAGCTTAATTTTGCTTAAAAAAACAACTTAAACAGCCAAAAGGGACACAAAACAGTAGTATATATTTAGTTTCTATAAATCTGAATTCCAGTTAAGGTAGTAGTTTTTATGGCTTAAATAGTTAGTTTATAAATGTTGTTTAATAAGTTTTCAGTAAGCTCTAGTCTAGTATTTGTTTTTTGAGCTTTTTGCTTAATTGATTGTGTGCATTTTAGCTTATTCCTGTGTTAGCCATTTTATAATCATTTTCAATAGCTTAAATGTGTTCCAGCTTTTGTTCTTTCTTCTCAATTAGTTTAAGCACATCTTAGGGAGTTTAGAACATCTTTTAGATTTTACTTTAAGCTTATTTTGAGCTTTTTACAAGTTTTTTAGTAAATCCAAAGGCAAACACCTAGTTTCTGTAATCAGCTTATTGATAAGCTCTTATTGAGCTTATTAGTGGTTTTAAGCCCATATAGCCTTTGTTAAAGTTGTTCTTGCCAACTTATTCTCCAACTTTGCTCTTTCAAGCTTTTCCTAAAAAGCACTTTTTAAATCTCAACTTATTTTTAGGCTTTAAGGGACTTAGGGTGGAATCGGGCTTGGCCTCAGGGAAGGTTTTGTAATTTTGATATTTTCTTATTAACTCGGTTTGTACCCCGTTTGTCCCTTTGTTTTCACTATTAGTCCTTTAAGGTTTTTCATAGTTAGTCCTCAGTTAGTTATAGTTAGTTAGATTTTAATTTTTAATTAATAATTAGGTTAAATTTTTAATTAGTTTAATTAAAGTTTATTAAAAAGATAAAAATTAGGGCTTTTATTTTTATAAAATTTCTGCATATTTTCTTTATTTAGTATAATTTTTATAAAATTTTTAGGATTTTATTTTTAATAGTTTTATTACTTTTAAAGTTTTTAATTAGTTTAAATTTTAGAAAAATCATATCTTTAAATCTAAAAAGCCAAAAATAATAATTCTTTTTTCTAAAATTTTCTTTTTACTTATTTTACTTAGGAAAAATATAATTTCAATTATTTTCTATTTCTTTTTATTTTTAGGATTTAATTAGAATTAAATAGTTTTTAATTAATAAAAAATTCAAAAATAATCAAAAAAATATTTTTCTTTTTCTTAAAATTTTCTTTTATCCTAATTTAGGTTTAGAAACTTAGTTTGCAATTTTAGGGTTTAATTTTAGTCTACTTGCTTATTTGTCGCGTTTTATTTGTTTTCCGTATTACTTTAATTGTTTAAATTGCTTTTATTTGTTCAATTTTACTCGTTGCTTTTTATTTGGTAGTCATAGATCATCAAATCATCTATTTTCGTATTCAAATCATAATCCAAGCTTAAACGAGGTTTCAATTTTACTAGTCGTTGGGGAAACGACCCGGGTGATCATACTTCCCGGTTAAATATACGTATTATATATTTTATTATATATATTTTTGAGAGTGAATTTTCCTTATGGAATTTTCTTAATTGCTCTTTTGAATAATATTTTATAGTATATTTTATAGTGTATCTAAACTACAATCAGTTTTTGGCGCCGCTGTCGGGGACTAGTGTTTAAGATTCCTTCATTTTTAGTTTATTTGGTTTGAAGATCCTTTCGCCCTCGAAAGTTTCATTCTTGTTTTATAATTCAAAAATCCAAAAAAAATCATAAAATATAAAAAATAAAAAATATTTTCCTTTTCTTTTTAGTATAAGTAAAAGATAAAAAAAATAGAAAAATCAAAAATATAAAAAAATCTTCCTTTTTAATAAAGAAATAAAAGTCACCAATTGGTAAAAATACCAAAATATAATACTCTCAACGGAGGTATTATCATAATCAAT
>BQNB010095209.1:0-25924 GCA_026074375.1 Tanacetum coccineum
GAACTTTTCCACTTGGAAAAGTAAGTTGTTCATTTTCTAAATAATTCCATTTTCCATATTCTCTCATCTCTCTCTCTCTCTCTCTCTAAAACAACTCCTCTCTTTCTCATTTCTAGTTCTTGATCCGTGATTGATTCTATGAAGTGAAGTGTTACGGGATCCTACAATTGGTATCAGAGCTTCAAGGGTGGATTTGTGTTTGATTCTTGTGGTTGATTAGCAAATTTCGTGGCTTATTTTTGAAGAAAAAAGGCCCACGGCTCACTTTTGATTTTGGCTTGTTTGTTGGTTAATCTTGCTCTCTACTTATTCTACACATCAAAAGGTAAGATTGTTACAAATTTCGTGTGTTATACAAGCTTAAAGTTCGAATTATAAGCTTTAAAAGGTTAGTGTTCTTCGTGGAGAGTTGCTTCATATTGGAAGATTTTCAAAGAAACAAGTGTTAGTGTGTGTTTAATCTTGTTATACGCACTAAGTAACACATGGTTTAGCTTAGATTCGTGGATAAAAACCTCAAATGGTGAATTTTTACTCAATTCGTCCTAGGTGTTCTTGGTGGCGGTTTGAATAGAAAGGGGACAAGTTCCACGTTTTTAGGAAAAGCTAAAACAGCGAGTTGCTAAAACAGCGAGTTGCTAAAACAGCGAGTTGCTAAAACAGCGAGTTGCTAAACAGCGAGTTGCTAAACGGCGAGTTGCTAAACGGCGAGTTGCTAAACGGCGAGTTGCTAAACGGCGAGTTGCTAAACGGCGAGTTGCTAAACGGCGAGTTACCAAACAGCGATTTGAGTATTTTATTAGGGCAGCGAGTTGTCAAAAGATAGCACTGCGTTTTGTCTAGAAATCTTGTGTGAAGAAAAGGGTTTCAGTAAAACAGCCATAACTTTTGATCCGTAAGTCCGTTTCAGGCCCGTGACCTCTCAAATCGAAGAGAAAAACGAGACGGATTACGCTGTAATCACCCTTTAGCTGGTTACGGATTTTTCGAGGCCCAAAACCCTCGTTTACTATGAGTTATTGACATTTTTTAGTTTTTTGGAATTTGTGTTAGACTTGTTTTTGTTCTAGCTCACGGCCCATCTGTATTTTTTGGCCCGTTTCAGTTTGGTGAGCCTATTTAAACAATCTGTTGTAACCCTAGCCAGAAAATTATCTGTTTTTATACAATTAAATCATTGGCCGCTGATTCCGAATCAAATCATTCACGGTTTTCTATTGATTTTGTAAAATCCCGTTAATTCATTTATCGGTTTTAATCATAGACGTGTAAAATCCCGTGAACGTGAATTGCACTCAAAACCACAATTTCAATCACATCATATCCACTTAAGATCCAACAAAATTTTCACACTTCATAATTCACGTTAAAATAGAAACAAAGGTTACTTCATCTTCGGGTTCAGTGTTATAGGAACCAGAGATACAGAAACTGCAGATGCAAGCAAAGATTTTCAAAGAAAACTCCTTGAACAAATTAAATGCACTTAAAGACGTGTAAAATCCCGTGAACGTGAATTGCATACATATACCACACGTCAATCCACATCTCATTAATTAAGATCCAACAACTTTCAACTGTCATAGTTATTATCCAGTCCATTCATCATGTCTACTCATGTCATTACATCCTCAACAGATGTCAATGCACAATAAATATCATGCAGCTGTTTCGAAAGTTCATCCACCATGTTTGGACCAGGAGATATTCAATAGTGGAGATCACGTTTTTATGATACATTGACACGAAAAATATGGCGAGGCTGAAAAAATGCATACTTGATGGTTCCCTACGTGCCAACAAGTGTACAAATTCAAGCTGTTGCTGCAGCGGAAGGTCGTCTGCAGTTCAACAACATACACAATTGAAACAGTATTGAACATGACTCCAGAGAACAAAGAACATTTTCTGTCTGAAAAGGAAGCAATTTTCTTGCTTTTAACTGGCATTGGAGATGAAATCTATTCACTAGTTGATGAGTGTCACACAACGAATGAGATATGGGATAGCCATTGAAAGGCTACAGAAGTGGGGTATCATTGAAGTTCAAGTTGTACAGACCCAATCTGTTCTGGAATTTGGGAGTTTACTTCTTAGAGGAGAATTCATGGAAAGTCTTATTACTCACTGTTTTATAAAACTGATGAATGAATTGACTAGGAACAACTAGGAAGTTACAATAATGCAAGTGAGATTGTTCATTTCTCAACAAACTTCAACAGACATGTCAAGATTTGTAACGCTTGTTACGCAATCAGAAAGATCTGACACCATCTCATCCACATATTTTTGACATTCTGGAGCAGTTTCAGAAGGAGGTTAATGATATTCGTGCTGGAGAGAATAGCCAAAAGTGCAAATCCATTAGCACTTCTTACGGCTGCTCAACCATATTCAGATAATTACTATCAAGCACCAAAACCTCAAAGATCTAATGCAACATCATCTTCTACAAGACCTGTGCATCTACCAGACACAAAAAGGCAAAGAGATCGCCAAAACCAACTATACACATCAATATGAGTTAGTGTCTGAAAAAGGGACAGTGATCTTGAACAAGCTAAGGGTAGGACATGCAAAGAATCTGGCACTCCTTGCAAAGTATTTCAAGAAGCTTTACAAACCTACCAACAACAACCTTCGAACTTCTTCAAACTCCAAAAACAAGACTGAAGATACCGAACCAAGGTATAACAACGAGCATCAGTCAAGGCAGTTTGGGAATCAAAGGACAATGACAGTTTGCTGGGATTGGGAATCAGTAGGCAGTCAGTAATGTAACAAGACTGGGATACAGTGCCTTTATCTTGAAGGGATATGGCACTGATGCATACGGAATGTAGGATGCAACTGCGGGTTAAACAGATACGCCGTATACAAGGAGAAGATGGCATGATGTGCAAATAAGCTGAACAGGGTGTTCCACTGCAAGCTGAGCAAGCTGATTGGCTAGAGGACACATATGAAGAGATTGATGAACAAGAATTAGAAGCACATTACAGTTTCATGGCAAAGATTCAGGAGGTCTTACCTGAAGAATCCAGTTCAACTGAACAGCCATTGGAACATGTACAAAACAATGATGAAAATAATGTGTTTGCCAATGAAAGACAACATTCTGCGAAACATGCTGCAGAATGTGCTGATGAGCGTGCTGCGCTTGCTAATTTAATTGCAAATTTAACTCTTGATACTGAGGAAAACAAATATGTTTTTAAAGCAAATTAAAAGTAATCAAACCAACACTTCATAGACTCAAGAATTAGAAGAGTGCAAATAACTATCTTGATGTGACTTGTAGGGCTCTGGGAGGGCTACTAGTTGTTGGATTGGTTGTTGATTGCAATTTAGATACAAACAGAATAAGTTTAAGAAGTACAAAGCCTTTAATGACCGGACGTTGATTATGGGATTCTTCAAACAAAGTTAATGAAAACTCTAGGACTATTTGCTTTAAAAGACATTGATATTAAAGAAGGTTTGAAACTAAAGCCTATGAAATTTCATTTCTCAATCAAAACACGATTGAATTAGTCCAAAATTGTCTTTTAACAAAGTCACAACTGGAGGTTATCTCAACAGAGAACACAAGGTCATTCAGGATTTAAAGTTAAGGTGTGGTAAAGATAAAGATATTGGACAAGATGATTGAAATTGGTCCAAAACAGTTACAAGTTTTTGAACGAAATTGTTTATTAATCGACATCAGTCAATTCAGACCATTATAGTCTAGCACCCAAATGCGTCGACATATAAATGGTAGACTAACCTTTCCAATCCTAGGTACCTCAAGAAGCTCAACTCTAAACAACCGTTTGTATGAGATTCCCATTTTGAACTTCTGATCCTGCAAACAGATTGCCCCGGATAGGGAAGGGACCATGACTCTTGATATCGGAGAGTAGATCAAAATAGATAAAGACACAGTGTAACAATACGATTACACTAGACAGAATATTCTTTATGAAAATGTTCAAATGCACCCTCACTGGAGTGATCTTTATCAGTTGGAACTCGCAAAAGAAGGTAGGAAGACAATGTGGAGAAAATAAACGTTCTGTTAGAACAAACCATACATTGCTAAAACACATTGCCTTTATACCGTTTCGATATCTATTAGTAAAAAGTAGACCAAGTTTTAACGGACATGACCATTTTAATCAATCAATTTAGAGAATTGTTGATCAAACTTGGATTTAAAACATTACTAGTAGTTGTTTTGCGTGGCCAACTGCTCATGTATGGAACCTTTTGATAAAACCTAACTAATGCCTCTTTCATAAAATAACAAAATGATAGCTTTCATTTTGAACTTGAACTTAAAACGGAAATGCATGAAGATTTTGAGTACGTTAAATTCCCTTGAAAAGGAGATTGACGAACTTAATCTGAGTAGGATGATTTTTCAAACTTAATATGAATCCTATTCTCAAAGTGTGTGCTCTAAAGTGTTTATTTGTTCGTATTTGCTTTTCTTGTATGATTTAAAATGCTTATACTGTATTACAATGCTTGTTCCTCATAAAGTAAAGAAATGTGAATGTCTTTGCACAATAGCTTTTGAAACAACTGATTATGTTAACATAGACAGTTCATAATAGATTTTAGAAGAGTTTCGCTAAACTTGAAAACCACTCGATTTCTCTTGAACTTGCTTTACAACAATGTAAAGAACAAATGAAAAACAACTCAGTTTGCAAAGAAAACGGATCAAATGTATTTCGAAAAGAACGTGAACAATATCATGAAATACAATGATTTGAAAGCTCAAATGCAAGACAAGAACATAGCCATCAGTGAGTTAAAGAAACTCATTGAGAAATGCAAAGGAAAGTCTGTGGAAACTCAGTTTGATAAACCATCTGTTGTTCGACAACCAAATGCTCAACGGATTCCAAAACCATCAGTTTTAGGAAAACCGACTCCTTTTTCAAATTCTCCTAAAATGAGAAGTTTTCAAAACAAAACAGTTGTTAATAAAACTAATGTGTCGGATGGTTTGTTCAACACACGTCCTCATCAGAATTTTGCCTCAGACATAAGAAAACAGCGGACATACACTAGAATGTGCTTAAACCAGGGAATGTATATAATGCAACTAAACAAAACACAAATAGAGAACCGCATTGCTCATGGTCTAGGAAATACTAATCCTCACGTGTCTACATCTACAGGATAAATACACATACTAGTGTGTAGCAGACCGCAACTAAGTGCTATTATGTTTAAAGATAAGGTCGTACTAACAATTGCAAGTGAAAGTTTAAAAAGAAGGAAGTAGAAGACCATCATAGGATTTCTAGTATTTCTAAGAAAACAAAGTCTGTGACTACGTGTAATGACAGTTCAAAATCCAGAACTTTGAATGTGAATGATGTTTGTGTTGAATGTGGAAAATGTGTGTTTAATTCTAATCATGATTCTTGTGTTTCTAGATACTTGAATGACGTGAATGCTAGAACTAAGAAGCCTAAGGTTGTGCTATTAGTGCTAGTAAAACACAAGAGAAAGCGAAAAAATCTGTTGCAAAACCTCCTAAGAAAACATTTGCATCAGATACCACTATCAGAAATCAAGACGTTAACATAAGGAGTTGTACTGAGATATACAAATCAGGAATGGAAAATGGTGGATTGCTAAGAGATGTCCATCAAGATATACATGGACACAAAAAGCCTCATAGGGCCAAAAGATATGGATGCTAAGATAAGGAAGATGATATATCACAAGTATTAGTCCCACTATAGACATTGTCTCTAGGATTACTAATGTCTTGAAGATATCAAATTCCTTAGGATCCAATTTGTCTAATGTTCCATTGTCCTCTAATTCTCTTGCAGATGTACAAACTCATCTATTCATTGTTGACATCTGGATGCACAAAGCACATGACAGCATCTTAGCTGTTGTGTAATTTTGTGGAGAAATTTTTGGGTACTGTTCGTTTTGGAAATGATCAATTTGCTCTAATTCTTGGTTATGGAGATCTTGCAATCAAGTAATGTCATGATCAAATGAGTTTATTATGTCGAGGGGCCTCATTCACATCTCTTCTTCGGTTGGTCAATTCTGTGATGCGATTTCGTGAGGTGGCTTTTAGGACAATATACTAGTTTTTGTGAGAGATCTTCTGGGAAACGATTTACTAACTGGTAATATGAATCGATCTCTACACAATTTCTCTTCAAGAAACAACTTCATACAACTCCAATTTGTTCTTCATGGCTTAAGCTACCAAACATCAAGCATGGTTTTGGCATCGAAGACTTTCTTCATCCTAAACTTCGATTACATCCACCTTACTATTCAAAGAAAGATATTGTGACAGGCTTACCTAAGTTGACATATGTCAAGGATCAACTTTGTTCATCTTGTGAAATGAGTAAAGCAAAAAAAAGCTCATTTAAGTCAAAAGCTGTTCCAAGTTCCAAAGGAAGGCTGAATTTGCTTCACATGGACTTATGTGGCCCAATGCGGGTTTGCAAGCATAAATGGGAAGAAATCTATTTGGTGTTGTTGGATGACTATTCAAGATACACTTGGACTCTTTTTCTACAATCCAAGGATGAAAAACACCTGAAGTTCTCAAAGACTGTTATCACGATGATTCACGCATCTTCAAGCTCACAGTAATTAGTTGTCTAACTGATAGAGGCACAAAGTCTTGAACAAGAACCTCCATGTTTATTTCAAAGAAGAAGCATTGAACATCGACTTCCACTCTCGAACACTGAACAGATGGGTTGTCGAAAGACTGAACCGGCACTCTTGTTGAGGCTGCCGAAAATGCTCTCAGCTTCTAAGCTTCCGTTATCATTTTGGTGAAGAAAAACCCCCACACAAAACCACCAAAAAAAAAAAAAAAAAAAAAAAAAAAAAAAAAAAAAAACCCAAACCAGTTGCAACCGATGCTTTATCTCTGAACAGATACAATCATCATATAGACTCATGAAGACGGCATATCACATTCATTAATGACAGAAAAACCTGCAATAAAACACTCTTCAAATCTTTGGTTGCATTTGTTACATAACTAGAGATGGGAAAAATTAGATAAGATGAAAGAAAAAGGGGATCATGTGTCATGGTGGGTATTCTACTCAGTCGAAGGGATATGTGTTTACAACAGAGAACACGATTAATCGTTGAGTTATTCATATCAAGTTTGATGAAATCAAAGACAAAGAAATGATGTTATCACAATAATTAAGACTGCATCACACGGACAAGAGATGTTGTGAAAATGTTCTCTTCAGGCCTGTTCCTCAAGGACAAAAGGCGTCAGATTTTGACAAACTTGACCCGTGCCCAAAGACAAAATGTTTTCACTACAACAGAGAAGACAAATTCGTCACAACAAGGGTTGGAATTTCTCTTCGTCCTTTACTGAAGAATATTACAATTCAGACACGGTCATTGCTGACGGACAACAACAATGATCAAAGCACGAATGCATCATTTCAAGAAGATGTATTTATCAATCCTTTTTGTACATGGGTACAAGAAATTGGTGAGTCTTTCTCAGCAACATTGTTAATACCGATGTGCATTCTTTTCAACCACAAGTCATGATTACCGATGGACTAGAGATATTTAGAAAAGTCATGAAATCCAACCATGCCAGTTCAAACAAGACGACAGCTTGCCAAAGATCCTGAAAATGTGATGTTCGCACTCACAGTGGTATTGTTCGAACCGAAGAACATTATCCGGGGGATAATGACTGATTCTGCATGGGGATCGAAGCAATGCAGGATGAACTTCTCAGTTTGACAGACTAAAAAGTCTGGGAATAGTCGACATACATTTGGCAGATGATTTATAAGCATAAAGTGGTTATGGAGAACAAGAAAGGATGAAGATAAGACTGAATGCGCCAACAAAGCATAGAATTGTAGCTAAAGGTTATGCTTAAGGAAGAGGGTATTTATTTGAAGAAATCATTTGCACCAGTTGCTCGCTTGGAAGCAGTTCGGATTTTTGTTGCTACAGCACACAAGTCTTTCCAATCTATCAGTATGGACGTAATACCGCATTTCTTAAAGGTCCACTTGGAAGGAGGAGGTTCTTTGTTGCTCAGCCAGAAGGTTCGTTGATCCAGATCATCAAGAAAAAGTCTACCTTCTGGAGAAAAGCTTTGTATGGAATTAAAACAAGACTCAAGAGCCTGATATTGATGAACTATAACTCCTGATGTCCAACGGCTTTACTAAAGGTACAATTGACCTAACTTTATTCAAGATAAAATACAGGGAGGATATTCTACTTGTGCAGATTTACGTTGATGACATAATTTTTGGGTCTACAAACCCTAAATATTTAAAAAGATTTGAAAAGTTAATGCACAGTAGATTTGAAATGTCCTTAATGGGGAGATGAAGTTCTTTTTAGGACTACAGATCCACCAGTCCCCAAAAGGTATTTTTATCAATCAGGCCAAGTACGCTTTAGAAATTCTGAAAGAATATATGGACAATGGTAACTCCTTGGTACACCATTGGTTCTAAACCAAACTAGATGTAGATTTGAGTGGAGAACCGTAGACCAATCTGATTATCGTAGTAAAATCGGGTCACTCATGTACTTGACATCTAGTAGACCAGACTTAGTGCAAGCAGTATGCTATTGTGCACGTTATCATGCATCGATACCAACTCAAAACGCACTCAGAGGTTTAAAAGATCTTTAAATACTAAAGGGTACCATTAACAAGGGACTCTGGTAATCCAAAGGAATTCTGGCTTTGAACTAACAGAATTTTTAGACGCTGATCATGACGGATGAATGATACTAGCAAACTGCACTTTTAGACGGGATACAGTTCCCTTGGTGATAAGCTAGTAAGTTGGATGTCAAAGAAACAAAACTGCACTGCAATGTCTTCAGCAGAGGTAGAGTACGTGGCGTTATCTGCAAGTTGTGCTCAAGTAATGTGGATGAGGACACAACTTCAAGATTATGGCTTCAACTACAACAAAATACCGTTGTATTGCGACTCTCAGTCAGCCATAGCAATATCATGCAACCCCGTACAACATTCTAATAAAAAGCACATCCATACTCGGTATCATTTCATATTGTACAGGTGAAAATGGTATAACTGAATTATATTTGTCAGATACTGAACTACAATTAGTTGACATGTTTACATAAGCCCTTCCTGAGGATCGATTAAGTATCTTGTCAGAGGATTTGGTATGAGATGTTTGACCTCTAGCTGATCTAGAGGTTCTGGCAAATGTAGAATTGCTTGATATCATCATCAAAACTCAACCATGTCACATATTTTTGAGAAAAGCAAAAATACAAAATATAAAAATTCAAAAAGAAATACAAAATTAGAAAACAGAAAATTTCCAAAAAGATACT
Organism: Tanacetum coccineum; assembly: GCA_026074375.1. Classification (NCBI taxonomy): domain Eukaryota; kingdom Viridiplantae; phylum Streptophyta; class Magnoliopsida; order Asterales; family Asteraceae; genus Tanacetum; species Tanacetum coccineum. Next base: position 9,370 of record BQNB010095209.1, read on the forward strand.
TCTCGGACATGTCTCTTTGAATCGATAACTTTCGTGCTTTGAAATGTCGATTAAAATTGGACACGAAGTGTGTAAATGAAGTTCGATCGAGAGTTGCAATTAGTCTCAAAAATGTCATTTCTAATTTTCTAGATGGATTTTGTGTCAGGGTAGATATTCAGTACTAGTGAACAGGCGGGGGTATCTTATAGAATTTAAGTAGGAAGGTTATTTTAATATACTTATCCAAACTCCCACGAGAGATTTCGAGCGGATATAAATTATACAGTTTTCCCTCGAGTTTTCTTTTGACGCACTGTATCAATTATTACAAAGACGATTTAATTGCATTTTCTACGATCTCTAAGAACAAGGTTAGATGTACGTATCGTGACGATTAACTCCATTTATGCGGTCTTAGAAGAGAAGTTCCTCTAACACATTTGGTTTTTCAAAAGTTGAACTAATTTTTCAAAGAATTTCTCGATGATTCATTAATTATTTCTTTCTAAATTGTGTGTTCCACACTCCAACCCCATAATGTTTTCAAAAGTACAAAAATCTTTTTAAGTGGTACTATTTTTGAGGGGAAGGATGTTTTTCGTGCAATAAAACAAATAGTAATTTAAGTTTTTAATGTTCTTGGATTACATCAATCAATGACAACTCCTTATTTTATTTCATAAACATTATCCAAAATGTTTCCAAAACCATTCATGCTGATAAAATTTTATCCCCACCGAATTTTCTAAGAATATTTTAATCACATGGTATTTCTAAAAACCTAAAGTGTTTATTATTTAAATAAGGGGAGAAAATGTAATTAAAAATGATCTATTCGACATAATGTGGCTGAACTAGTAAGAAAAGGTTTTATGTTCGTATCTTTATACACAAACAACGCATATTAATTTCATGACGATTCTGTGATGTCATAGGTGGTTTGGTTAGGATAATCCTATGATCAACCAGAGAACGGTGGACGGAATTCTACCAAAGGTTAATCCAAAAGTTAGAAATAGAAGGTCCTTAGATATGATTAAGAGATGAATGTATATGGGAATAATGCGTCTAAGATTGAAGCAAACACTTAGAACAAATCTCAACAAGGTGTTAGTAATGACGTCTGGTTAAGTCTTTGTAGGCGTTTTGTAGAATGAAAAACAAATATATGGATAATGGGGTCTTAAAGAAAGAGCTCCTCCACACATCTTAATGGCCGAACGTATCAGGGGTCAATACATATGCTGTCAATAATCACATGTTGATGCTGACATTTTGAATATTGACAATCATAGGCCTAGTGATCGCAATGAACAACCCTTCCCAGCCATTCGAGTTTCTCTTCATGGAAACTTGTCTATTTGTAACGGAGAACACACCTTATTATTAACATCTAACTCCGAGATCGTTGAATTGACTAGGTGGCAATCTACTCCAGCCCCCGATTAGTACTAAAATCCAAATTGCACTAATGGTCTAGAGGCAAAGATCAATAATAATCCTCTTTTGGACAAATCTACATTTCTAAAACACTTGCTTGATATCTCATGTTCACAAAGATGTTGACAAGAGTCCTACGCAATATCATCTGTTGATTATTTGCCAGATATCCGAGTGATACTTATGTGTTCACAATGAGATCGGAAATCCTGCTTGAGCCAATCTAAACAAGCTATTGGTAGGTGACTCGCGAGATTCTATATGAATCATAACTTGTGAAAACTGGGATATTCAATTTGTTCAGTAAATTGAATTGACGTTGAGAAATATGATTAAAAAGATTAAAACTCCGATGTGTTACAAAAACTTTCACGGTGTGACAAGCCAATTGGATTTTCAAATCAATTTACTCGTTTATCGTCTATCGTTAAACCTGAAGGTTAAAACTGGTGGTAACAACTCCCAATCAAACCAAAGTCGATTCATTACCACATGTTCATGCTCATTCTACAAAGATAAACTATCTAGAAAGCTCAAGATTTAAAAGACAAAGAATTCCACAATCTCTGATTTAAAGCTTTCTAGATAATGCATAAAGTATAAGAATGTTGGTAAAAGACCACTAGATCGCAAGATGATAGAAGGATAATGAGACAATGTCAAGGCTCAAAGTCAAGATTGCAAAGCATGAAAGAACAAGCCTACAACAAGAACAAAGAAATAAGACCAAGACCTCATGAGCTTAAACGACCAAAAAGTCAATCTTCATTTTACCCTCATAAAAGGAGTGTATCCAATGAATCACTTTCGGGGGGAGATTGTTAGCCTCAAAATATTGAGCCTGAATGGAAGGTTCGTTCATTATGTGTTTAAATTCTCGGTCAATCTATTAGTTACACGTTTTGTATAAGAAAGTTATCGAGGTCAGGCTCGAAGTTAATTTAATTTGTCATATGTTTCAGGTTTAATCCTAAGCAAAACCCGAGCCCGAGTCCTAGTTAAATATCCCGAACGTCACTTAATGTGTCGGGTATATAAGTAACTTTTCCACTTTGGAAAAAGTTGTTGTTCATTCTAATATAATTTCACTTTTCTATTTACTGCTCATCTCTCTAATCTCATCTTTCTCTCTCTACAAAAACAACTCATCTTTCTTCTCTTTTTCTAGTTTGATTCATGATCGTTTATAGGAAGTGGAAAGTGTTAACGGGGATCCTACAACTTTAGTTACAGATATCCCATAACTTCCTCCATCGCCCTGGCTTATACTTTTCTTTTAGTTGTTAGAGTACGGTAAATCTCTTATTCATGCATGTGATAACTGTAATGTCAGTCAACACCCAATCGCATAGCAACAACAATTTAGAGATGTGTATTTGTTAACGCATGACACAAAAACAATTTCCCATACCATGAGTTATGCACCATACCGTCAAGAAAGTGATTCTCATTTGTTACTATATGACCACTGGTCTTCAAACGCCAAATGTAACTCGCGTCAATTTTTTTTAATTATTGTGAACATTGCAAATTATTAAGTTCAATAAACTATTATTAAAACTAATCGGGTAATGAGACCGACCTGTAAGCCAAATTAAAACTTCTAAGACTATATACCTTTTATGAGATTCAAAATTATGATCTAGAAAAAATTCAATAACTTCTTAAATTCAAACTTATGGTCAACTTACATAGAAGCCTACCTGGTAGGACTTCACCACATAAATTGTAGTCACGGAATTCGCAAAAGGACTTATTAGAATGGGTACTAACTTTTATACATGTTCATCTTTAATTACTAAGATTTGCACTAGTTGCCAATGTAACACCCCCAAAATTTACGACTAAAACGGTCTTTAATTATTATGAAACCAACTATCATCTTAAATGAAGTTTCTTTCTATCTAGCTCTTTGCTAAAACAAAGACATGATTGCTCATTGATATTGCTTCCACCTACTACTAACTACTTAAAGTTTTGCCAAACATAGTCGTAGACTAAAAGTAATAAATATTATTAACAAATACATAACCATTGTGCCTATTCAATAATAAAGTGTGGAATTGAAACGTCTTAGTGGGGGGGCGATTCTTTTTTTTTCTTTCGGCATACAAAATATCTTCAAGCTTTTGTACCTATGATGGATTCGGTAAATGAATATGTCCAAATTAAAGGGAAACTTACAATATTTATTATTTAACACCCTTAACATTTGCTTTGTGTAATCAATTACAATATAATTACTTGGCATTTAGGATGATCACAATAAACATAAAATGATTTTGAATAATAACATATTTGAACTTAGCCAAAAACCATCTGACATCTTATTTGCAGAAAACGGTCAACACAAATGAATGAAAATTTACCTTTTAACAAACATGAGATCCTTCGGCAACCGGAACATCCGTTCGTCCTGCAACCTCCAACTAAAAAAACATAGATATTGGACAATAACTTTATCAAAAAATGAATAATCAAATACCAAATGACATAGTTAATTTTGAAACTGAAAAACCTGAAGCAACAAATTGCCATCCATTATTCTAATTTTGAACACATGTATCTTCCTCATCAAATCTTTAGTCAAAAATTAGCAACTTCACAATAAGGCAATATAACTTTCACCTCATAATTCCCTGTTAAATGTTTCAGATATAAAAATTCAACAAAACTAATCAAAACATTAAAACCTCATAAATACATACAAATCGAAACAAAAAAATGAAATCAAATCCACCTTTCATCATAAATTAACATTTGAATGAAGAATCAAATTGAATTTGATGTGAATGCTTCGATCTTTTTTGCATGTGTAAAGTGAACTTTCTGGGTTTATGGAGAGAGTCGAGTGAGAATGAGGTTTGTTGAGGAAGAAGAGAGAGATTTGGGACATGTTGAGATCCAGAAGGAGAGGTGGGAGAAGAAGGGGAAGACACGTAGCAAGGAGGAATTAAATTATGAGAGACATCACACAAAACCGGGTCGGGGGAGTAGGATGAAAGCTCGGGTCAGTTTGTGGCGAGTTTTCAAGAGGGGGTTGAGCCCACGGAACGTCCAGAGGGTTATCACCGGTTTCATTAAATGTTTTTACCCAACATTTATGAGGCATTGCTGCCTTTTATATAAAAGTTATAATAACATGCCTTTTTATGTCTATATATATATTGAACATAGAACATTATTATGTTGCATACAAAGCCTACATTCCAGTGATGGCACAAATCATGAACAAATACACTCTTCTTTTTATCCTATCGATTTTTATCATTCACGTCCTTTCCTCGTTTTCTCACTTAAAAACGTTGGACGTGAAGAAACCTTGCAAGAGATTCGTGCTCTACTACCATGACATACGCTTCAACGGGACCAATGCTGCTAATGCCACATCTGCAGCAGCCGTGAACCATACACAACTCGGTAATTTTAACCATGGGATGCTTGTGATCTTCGACGATCCTATAACCAAAGATACACTCCTCTTATCTCCTCCCATAGCTCGAGCGCAAGGATTTTTTTTTCTATGATACGAAGACTACGTTTAATGTATGGTTTTCTTACACTTTGATTTTCAATTCAACTGAGCATAAATGGACAATTAACATTATGGGCGCAGATGTGATGATGGAGGAGACAAGGAATCTTTCGGTTGTTGGTTGAACGGGTGATTTCTTTATGGCACGAGGCATTGCTACTTTCCTTACAGATACTTTTCAAGGTGCTTATTATTTTCAGCTCGAAATGGATATCAAGTTGTACAAGTGTTATTGATTCAATGACACAGGCTCTCATGCATCCTTCATTTGGGTCTTGAGTAGGTATTGAACAAAGAAAGCTTCACTTAATGGATAGACTGTGCTATTAACATGTGTAACTCTAGCTCTTTTCTCTTCTTGTAATATGTCTTTGTACTCATCTTAATCTTATATGTCTTTGTACTCATCTTATTTAGCTACTTAGCTTGCAGTCTTTAATAAAATCACGAATCATCTGGGAGGTAGGTTATCCAGGTCGCAATGATTAATCCCAAATATTCCCAAAATATATCTAATAATCTATAAAGATTATTAACCCTCTCTGATAGAGTTCCTATGCTTTTTAAGTATATTAAGTGATAAGTGCGGTGACCGGTTAGTTCCTACACTAGGTAAGGAGTTAGTGATCCTCCCTAGTACCTAATGGATCCTATATTGACTAGATAATCTAATAATATGGCAAGCAAGGTCCAAACCACCCGTAATACCAAAACCCAGGGTTAGACGATAGTCAAGAAATATCTAATGAAACCATAATCTAACAGGAAACAAACATCATAACAAGAGTAATACATAAATAGGTTAGCTCTTTAAGTGCTTAGCCGCTCATGGTAACGGAAACACATCAAGAAATAAAAGTAATCATAGATTGAATGCTCATAATTCTTATAGTATTCGTATTTCAATGATTAAATACAAAAAGTAAGTAAAGTGTGATCTCCCTTGGTCTCCAGGTGGAATTCTTTGAAGGTTGGAAGCCTTTGTCGCCTCTCCAATTGGCTGTAGAGAAAGTGATTTCGGAATAGCTTGAATGAGGCCTTTATTTATAGGTATCGAACCTGTTACGGCGTAACTGATAAAGGTGTTACGCCATAACCTTCTTACACGACATTCCATATTTAAGCAGTTGCTACGGCGTAACCAGATATGGTATTACGTCGTAACCTTCAAATAATGTCCAAAAGTACGTGATCTTCCTTCCATATTTGTGGATTTTCATGGTTACGGCGTAACCATGTAGGGTGTTACGCCGTAACTCTATCTATGGTAAGATTTCCTTCTAAATTCATGTTTATGGCGTAACTAGATATAGTGTTACGCCGTAAAGTTGTCCTTGATCTTCGTACTTGCTTAATATATGTTACAGTGTAACCATTTTTGGATTTACGCCGTAACATTCTTCAAATATCTACACTTTGAGTCATTTTTCCCTTGTTTCTTATCATTTTCCTGCATTTCACTTGAAAACTACAAAATGATATAAAATATCTAGTTTTCGAGTGTTAGTGAAACATTTGTAGGTAATATACGAGGTATTTTGCCACCAAAAAGTATTAAATATTTGATGTTATCAATTGGATTAGAATAGGATATAAGCAAAGGAATTATTTGGTTTAAGATTGGAGCTGATAAAACAATCTTCAACATGCCTCGAGCCGAAAAAAGGCTCAGTAAACTGACTATCGAACAACAAAACCTAATGTCCCCCTTTTTAAAGACTAGTGACGAGAATAAAGCTAAAGGAATTAGCCACCCTTATCAGAAAATAAAAGAATTCTATAAAGACTGTTTAAACCTAGGAGAAGAATATAAGCAAGATCCAGAGGTTATTGACTGGATTAAATGGGGACATGCAAGTGTGCATGAACTAACGTAGAGTTATTTTGAGTCTAACTTAAAGACTCGGTAATAAACAAAAGTGCTTGTCGGGAGACAATCCATCTTTTATTTTCTGCATTTTAGTTAGTTTTTGTTTGTTTCTCTCTTACTTTGCAGATTCTCACTATAAGGAAGAGGAATTTGAGGTCTTCTCGACTCGTTTTCATGTGGTAGCAAGGTTAACAGATATAATTACGACGTAATGTCCTGAAATAGTTACACCATAACCTTCTTATTCAAATTTCTAAAATTTTAAAACCACATATTTACGGCGTAACCAATCTCATGCTTACACCGTAAAACCTTTTTTGAAAACTAAAATAAGTTGAAACCTTTTCAAAAACCGTGTATAAGTAAATGAACTTTGTGGGTATGTTCTCTGGAAACCCTCACGAGACTTCACTCGTCCACTTGGGCCACCAAGTGGTTTAAAAGGCTTGTTGCATACGCTAAATGCAACCGTGATTCCAACGAAAGTGAGTTAGATTTTAGTGTTTATTTATCTATGAACATTTAATGCTTGTTGTTGTCTAGTGATTTTAGGGGAAACGAGGTTGTTCTATAGACGCTTTGCAAGAATTCATCTCTTGCAGTCATCATTCAAAGAGGAGAACAACGCTCAGGGGAGTCTTTTCTTTTAATTCTACTCTTATTTCATAATTTCATTTCCTTAAATGTACAATAGGGACATTATACAAACCAAGTGGGGGGATGGGAGTAGAATTACCACTTGACCTAAATTTGCCTTCAATTTTCTATTTTTTTTTTTTAAAATGATTCCAATTTTAAATTTTTTGACATGTTTTTCTTACTGAACTAGAATTAATCTTTGCCGAGCACACTATTATCCTGTAATTAAATTGGTGAGGTTAAGCCTAATAATTATGTTTCCATTTATTATACAAAAATCCACCAAATATATGAGAGTGCAGGTAGTATTGTAGACTTTAGAACTTGGCATGTACATCTTGTCAAGACCTAACTGGTTACTTGGAATAGACGGTTTAAGAAGGCAACATCTTAGGAAATCACCCAAAAACCCTATATATGTGTGTTTATCGACTTGTCACACTGACTTGTCGACCTCCCTGTGTAAAACATTTGTTGCACTCAATATTAGTGCAAAATACCCCTAGATCACCTTGTTAAGCCAATCTCTGTTTAAACCCTATATGTTTCGTTACACCATTTCGCCTTAGGCTATCCTGTAGTCTTTATTCTCTTCTTGTTGAAATCTCTGGTTACTTAATTCCATGTTTCGGGGGAATATGTACGAAAATTTTATGCATTCGTAGAAGACCAATCATTAATGATCTATAAAGACCCCTTATGTCATCACTGTCGATATTGTTCATCTCAAGTGGGGGGACGTATGTATTATATCAAATGTTGCAGGGGCAATAATAAAAAGATATAAACTCTTGTAGCATATGTATATTTGAAAAATGATGGTGAAATTATAAGCCATCCATGTGCTTAAAATGTAAAGATGGTGCAACTATAAGCCATCTTAATGATTATAAAGAATGGAGCCAGTAGCCCATTATTGAAGATCATATTTTTGGACTTAGACTCTTGGACTTATTGATAGATAGTAGCTAGTTTTGAAAACCTTAGATTACTTTAGACTATTTGTTTCGTGTTTTTATTTAACAACAATTATTATGTATCATGTGTCTTATCCTACCCTATATCGTTCTACATCCCGACCATTGGTTTGCTCGAATAAGGGATTTGATTTCAATCATGTATGTCTATTCCATCGTTATGGATGTGTATATGTGATTTTGTTGCCCTTGTTGGTGTAAAGCTTTTGGAAAAGGACTGCAGGATGATTCACCCCTAAACCTGTTTGTCACTCATGTTGCCTTTGAGACTGTTTAGACCCTTAATTCTAGTTGGTGGAGAATTGTGTACTTTCCAAGCTTATGTTAGAATACATGCTATGACTGTGCAATTGAGTGATCACCCAGAATTGAAACACTTAGATTAGTAATAAGAGTAGAGTGTTTTCGATCCCCTTTTCGTAAGGTGTTCGGCTTTGGTATTTTCTAGTATAAGTAACTACTAGAACAATTTCAAGTGAACACTAAGTTTTTGAATACTCTTCCTCCTGAGTGGAGCAAATTTGTGACTGATGTCAAACTTGTTCGGGATTTGCACACAACTAACATAGATCAGCTTCATGCTTACTTGGGACAACATGAATTTCATGAAAATGATGTTCGTTTAATGCATGAACGCAACTCATACCTGCTTGCTTTGGTTGCAACACATCAGATGACCCAGTCTCCTTATCAAACTCATCAAAACTCATACCAAAACACTCAATTTCAACCACAAGTTTCACATATCAGTCTCTACATTTGGTTTCACCTTATCAACGAATACTCAAAATCAAACAACAACACCTCATTCGATAAAATCATACTTATCCGTCTAATGATTATCAATCATCAATTCACCACAACGTTTATTCTCCATCATCATCATCCATACCTCAATTGGAATATGCTCCCTCAATTAACCAACAACCCAAACTTTCCCAACAAGACTCGGGTCTAATTGTTCTAGTATTCCAGAAATGTGATGATATCATTGATGCTATCAATCACATGATGTCTTTCTTGACTGTTGTTGTCACTTCCCGCTACCCTACTACAAATAATCAGCTGAGGAATTCGTCAAACCCTAGGCAACAAGCTACCATTAATAATGGAAGAGTAACCTTACAACCAATTTAGGGGAGACAAAATTCTTTAGCTGCAGGTATTACAAGGACATACACTCCAGGAGCAAGTGGAAGCAATTCTGGGAAACAAATGATTGTTATCTGTTACAACTGCAAAGGGGAAGGTCACATGTCCAAACAGTGCACTAAACCTAAGAGGAAACAGGATGATTCTTGGTTTACGGATAAAGTGTTGTTGGTACGAGCTCAAGCAAAGTGAGTCAAATTCTACATGAGGATAACGTGCGCATTTTTTGGCAATCCAGGATTCTAGGAGGTCAAGCCACACAGAACTATCATTACTCACAATGCGTGCTTATCAAGCAGATAATTTTGGATGCATAAATCTGATTGTGATTACTCGACACTGCCAAAGTTGCTCTCATGGCGAATTTATCTCATTATGGTTCAGATGCTCTTGCTGAGGTACACAATCATGATTATATGAATAATAATATGATTAATCAAGCTGTACAGGCGATGCCGTCTTCTAAACAGTGAAAGGTTGTGAACCACTCAAAGACTAAAATAACCAGTGATAGCAATATCATTCCTTATTATCAGTATGTGATTGAATCACAACAGGCAGCTGTTCAGAATTCTAACCCCTCTGCACAACAAGATGCACTGATATTATCTGTGATTGAACAACTGAAAAACCAAGTAGTTAATTGTACCAAGATAAATCCAGACAATGATGTGTCAACGAAATTTTACTGTCTGAGCTTGAAAATAAAATGGAACCATTTAAATTTAGTGAAAGAAGACCAAAAAGGATGATTTAATAGTAATGATTACCATTTCATATTCCAATTGCACATCTGTTAGAGATTGATCATCTTAAACAAACTCTTTTAGATCATTTAAAAGAAAAGGAATATTTAATGCAAACGGTTACTCTTCTCAAAAATGATTTTAAGAAAGGACTCTAGTAACCATCGATAGAGAAGATTGGCATAAAAAGAAGATCAAACAGCTAGATAATATTGTTTTTAAAAGAGATCAATCTGCACAAACTGTTCACATGTTGACAAAACCTTAATTTTTCTATGAGCATACCACTAAACAAGCTCTAGGTTTTCAAAATCCTTTCTATCTGATGAAAGATCAGTAGTTAGAACCAAAGATTTATGATGGTAATGTCATTAAGAATACGAGTGCTATAATGATTCCTGACTCCGAAGAGACTCTATTGCTTGCTGAAGAGAGCAGTTCAAAAATGATTTTAAAACAACAAGATCCTATGATGTTAGAAAAGAAAGTTAATACTACACCAGTCAATTATGCTGTCCTTATTCAACTTTCTCAAGATTTTGAAAAACGATTTGTTCCACAAACAAAATTATCTGTAGAACAAAGCTTTTGGTCTCAGAATTTCTGTGTAATTCTCTAGAACCCACTCTACAAGTAAGACCTACCAAAGTATGAGTGTCCTAAAAGAACTTCCTAAAGTCAGCATGGTTAATACGAGTTTGAAGAAACTTAAACACCATCTTGCTGGTTTTGACGTGGTTGTTAAAGAAAGAACCACACCGCCATCACCGAAGGCTCGTGGGGGTTTGAACATACAAAAGCTTGTTTTAGAGATGAAATAATTCCATTTGTAAAAGCTCTAAAGTACTTATTTAATACATTTGATCAATATTTTATTGATGAAATTTCTTAAGTCCAAAATGTCTTCCATTAAATGGAACAGGCTGTGGAACAACATTGTTTAGATTAAAAAACATTGAATATTAAAATTAATCAAGTTTTGAACGAAAACGACGACTCATGAACAAGTTTAATAGCAAGATATCTGACACTAATAGTGAATTCTTCAGTTGATATTGCTTTTGTGAAAGTTCATTGAATAAAAAAGTATCTCAAACTTGAGACTGAGCTTCTCAACAAAAAGGATTTCGTTGAAAAAGAGATTTAATGATAATGTACAAAAGATATACCACTGCGTTGTAAAAAATATTGGCATCTCTTTAGAAGTTGATACCAACTTAAATCATGGACTTTTTTCAAAGGAACAATTTAGTTTCCAATCAAAGTGCTCCAAGATATGATCAATTGTTTGAATAAATGAATTGAAAGATTAGTCCCAAAAAGAAAGACACTTCATAAAGAAGTTGAAAGAGAGAATTAAATCTCTAATGAAAATAAACGAGGAATAAGAATAAAAAGGACTTAGAAAAGATTGAGAAACAATATATATTAAATTAATCATAGGGTGTAAAGCTTATTGCTGAGAATGAGCATTGAAACAGACCTATAAGCAACTTATGACACGATAATACCAGCACGTACTCGATCACAATGAAACAATGTGATGATTTAATTAATCAGGTCAATCTAAAGTCTATGGAAATCTCTGATTTAAATGCTAGTCTTCAAGAAAAAGTTTTGGTAATTACAAGATCTTAAGGATGAATTAAGGAAACTTAAAGGAAAAAGCTCTAGTTATATAACCGATGTTACAAAACACCCTAGTGATCCAGTAAATTCTACGATGATGTAGAACCCATAACCCTAAATTGTTGAATAAAAAGAACACATCGACTCTGCCTATATTAGATCTCAAGAAACAAGCTACAGTTCTTAGGGATCTAGTTGAACATGTTAAATCAAAATATCCACTAGATCATTCCTTAGAATCTTCCTGTAGGTATGCTAAACTAATTCAAGAGTTGCTTACATACATCAGTAAAACCTGCCTGAGTGTCAACAATACTGATGAAAAATTAGTGGCTGTGATCCCAAAGAACAAGGACAAAAGAGTTAGATTCACTGAGCCCATCACATCTTTAGGAAACACAAACACAAAAACCTCTTCTTCAACAAACTTAGTTTCTAACAAACCTATGTTGTCTTCTACAGGAGTAAAACCGTCTACTAGTGCTAGCGGATCACAGCCTTCAGGCAATACAAAGAAATATAAGAATCGGCAAACACCACTTAGAAGAATAAAGTAGAATCCCACCCTCGGAAAGTTGAATCTAGTTTGAAAAATAAAAACTGTATTGTTAAACCTAAAGGAACTGCTTATATACAACATTCCAAGCTTAATGCGAATTCTGAACTTAAATGCGTTAAGTATAATGGTTGCATGCTTTCTGATAATCATGATTTGTATGTTCTTGATTTTATCAATAATGTGAATGCTCGTAATAAATCTAAATCTGTTAAGCAAAGTTCAAAGATAAAAGTTTGAAACAAACAGAAAGGAAAAAGGTGTTACAAATATTGTATACATCATAGACCTCCTGGTCGGACCTTCACTATAGTAGGAAATGCGTGCCCTTTAACTAAGATTACAATAACTACTGAAGTACCCCTTAGGGAACTAACTGCTCTAGAAAATGAAACACCTAAGCATGTTGTAACATTGGTTTACTCAAGGAAACCTAGGAAATCTAAAACTAATGTTCCGATTAGCAAATCTAACGTTCTTAAATCTATATCTGCTAACAAAAAGGAACCCAACCAATCTTGGGGATCCATAGTTTCTGATGTTTCATCTTCCTCTCTTGATGACTGTAGGTCGTCTAAATTGTTCTCTGGTATTTGAACTCTGGCTGCTCCAAGCATATGACCAGAGATCGCTCTCAGCTCACCAATTTTGTCAATAAATTTTTGGGCACAGTCAAATTCGGAAATGATCACGTGGTAAAGATATTGGGATATGGTGATTATCAGATTGGGAATGTTACGATCTCAAGGGTTTACTATGTGGAAAGACTTGGATACAACTTATTCTCCGTTAGGCAATTTTGTGATTCGAACCTTGAAGTTGCTTTTCGTTAACACACCTGCTTCATTCAAAATTTAGAAGGTGTTGATCTATTAACTGGATCTCAAGGCAACAATCTGTATACTTTGTCTCATGAGATAAGATGACTCCTCTCCAATATGTCATCTTGTCAAAATCCTCAAATACGTAAGTCCTGGCTATGGCACCGATGCTGTCTCATCTGAAACTGTGGTTGCAATCAACATTTAGCTAGACACGGTCTTGGGTCGAGGTCTCCCTAAGCTAAAATTTGAAAAGGACGATCTGTGTTCTGCTTGTGCAATGGGTAAAATCAAGAAGAACCCCACAAACCTAAATTTGAAGGTACCAACCAAGAAAAACTTTATCTTTTGCACATGGATCTTTGTGGACTGGTATGTGCTTAAATACACATACCTTTCTCCATTAAAAACGGACTTAAAAGACCAAAAACAGACAAAAACTGCCAAAGATATGTTTGTTTTACACTTGTGTTGTGCAGGAAAAGGATATCACACCAAAAGACAAAAAACACAGCAAAAAATGACAAAACCAGACACGGAATGGAAAAGCTGTGAAGGACAAAGCCAAAGCAAAGCCAAAGATCAGATAAGTCAAAATCAAAGTCAACTCAACAAATCAACAGTCAAAACCAAAGCCGTAATTGAAGAATACTATTGGTTGCAATCTCAACCCATCTGATGGGCCGGGAAAGCCCAACAGTATATTAATAAAGACTGTGATGACCAAATGGGCCCTCAATCAATTACAGCAGCCCATTTGTGTGCATTTGATAAAGACTGTGAAGACTTTGAAGGCCCAATCCTAGCCCTTGTACAGCCAATCTCAGCCATTGTACACACAAAACCCATCACAAACCTTATTGGGCCTTAAAAAGCCCAGTAACAGAAGCCTGCACCATATTGGGCCCAAACACACCCAGTTGGGCCCAATACCAAACCCAAGCCCAATAAAGGCCCAAAACTTTCTTTTGTAAAACATAGGGACTAAAAATGTAATTTTTAAAATATGTTTTATAAAGGAAAATGAAATAGAAAAGATAGGGACTGAATTTGTAATTGTACAAAACTGTTTTTCTCTTTTAAATACCAAGGGCTTAAACTGCCAATAGCCTAATCCTTTTATATCTTTGTTTTTATAAAACACAAGGGCTGTTTATGCCAACTTTTTAAACTCTTTTATAACTAAATAAAAAGAAACAAAAAGAAATGGAAAGAAATAAGAAGTCCAGGGTTTCTTTTTGGGCAATTCAAACTTTTAAACCTGTTAACCAAATAACAGCTCACCCCTCTCAACCTTTCCCGCCAACTCCCTCAAAACCTTCACCATCACGAGATACCACCCCATTCTTTTACCCAAACCTCCCTTTACCCAGTCCAATCCTAAACCCACACCCATTTCCCTGTTTAAAATGCCAAGCTGGCAATCTCATCAAACCCGAAGCACCATCCATGGCTGAGATTGATAAGAAAGAAACACAAGTGTAATCCTAGGGCTAGGAATGTTAGCTGAGCTTCAAGACACACAACAAACACAACAAGAAGAAGTATGGAAGCCTTGGACTTCTATAAAAAGAAGAAACACAAAGCCGAACCACACCAGTTTAACTTAGCTTATTTTTTATAAAAACTTTAATTAAATTGTAACTTTAAGCTTCAGCTTGTTTTTTTTTATGTGTAATGTACTGTTTTGAAAGTCTAATGCAATTTCGAAGTAACTTTTGAATTTCTTGATTATTTTTTATAACTCAACTCTTTAATTCGTTGTTCATGCTTAAAGAAAGTTGATGTTTCTTGTTTCTTGTTAAACCCACTAGCATTAATATCAATTAACCTTAATTAATCTGAAGTAAAATCAAGTTAAAACGTTTTTTACTTATCTAAAGGGGAGTTTTTGGTAAACGTCAAAATGGGTCAAAAATGGTTATGAACATTGGGTTGTGGTCATATAAGTTAACTTTATCTTAGGGTGTTTGAGCTTAATTAAATCAGTTTTTGCCTAATTTTTATGTTAAAATCTATTTTCCAAAGTTTTTAAAAAGCATTGTTGAAACTGTTGGATTTTAAAAGAAGATTACAATGGCTTACTTGGTTAAGCCATTGTGATCCTGAGTAAGGGTTCGCATTGTTGTCATTTGAGTGTTTAAATTAGTTGCCAAAGGTCCCTTGGGTCGTTTGACTTTGTAAGTCAAATTTCGACCAAAAAAAGTCCAAGTGTGGACTTTGCATTTTTTTTAGAAACCTTCAACTTTAAGCTGCACATTCAGCAGTTTATAGTGCTTTTTAGCCATTCAATTTCTGGCAATAAGCCAAGTGACCACCCCTTTTTATCTGTTTGGGAATTTTTTGGGATAAAGCTCACTTTTGGGCTTATTTTCATAAGCCCAAAATAAGCCTTTCAGCCTACTGTGCCTCCCCTGGTGCTGAGCACCAAGATTCAGCACCACTTATAGTGCTTATTTTGTATTAAGCACTTAGACCTCTTTGCTTTTATGTGTAGCTTATCACTAGTTCTCTAATTCCCCAAAATAGTTTAGACTAATTCTGCTTTTAGCTTATCGAAATTTAGGTCCAAAACCCCCTAGTTTCTGTTTTTTTTTTACAACTTAGTCAACATAGCTTATTTCTGTTTGGCTTATTTTAGAGCTTATTTTTACCTACATTTAGTTAAAATAAGTAGATAAAGCATAGTTTGATTAGTCTCATCACTTTCCAGCTTATTTTGAGCCTTTTAGCTTAAGCAAAAAGCCAATAAGCTGTTTAGGCTTATTTGGCATTCTGCCCAAAACAAGCTTATTTTCTGGCTTATTTAGAACATACTAGACACAAGTGCCTTTATTAAAAATGCTCCCCATAAGTTGCTTATTAAGTTTGCTTTTCTGAGTTTTTAGAAATAAGCACTTTTTAGAATTTAGGACTAGTTTTTAAGTCGGGCTAGCTTTTAGGGACTGTTAGTGTAATTTTAGGATTTCTTAGTTAATTCTGTTAGTACCTTTAGTTAGGTTAGTTTTGCTCAGTTAGTCCTTAGGGGTATTACACTGTTAGTCCCTAACAGTTAACTAGGTTAGTTTATTTAATTTAATTAATTTAATTTAGGGTTTAATTTAATTAGTTTAATTACTCTTAATTGCTACAGTAAAAATTAGGCGTTTTTAAATTTTTAGAATTATCAACTTTTTCTTTATTTATTTTGATTTTTCCAGAATTTTTG
>BQNB010095210.1:0-15276 GCA_026074375.1 Tanacetum coccineum
CCTTAATATGAAGCTCCCTAGTATTGTGATGCGATATAATTGGTTTTAAGCGTTTTGATCAATATCTGGAAAAGATAAGCACGACAAGCGTTAATTAGAGTTACGTCTTATAATGTTTTGAACATGTTTTTATACTTTTTCAAAATGTTACATTTTGGTCCTTCAAGTTTAAAAGATGTACAAAGTAAACCTTGCACTTTGGAAAGTGACATAATAGATCCCTATTGTTATAACTTTGATAAAATGACATTTTCAGTCCCTTTAGTTATAAGTTTCAGAAAATTACGATATATACCCCTTGCATGGATAATATTTACAAAAAAGTCTAAATGGCCATGCAAGCTTATTTTAACATTTCAAAGAATATTTTTAGATTATATCTTATTAGAATAAGCTAAAATATAAAGGTTTAACGTAACGAAAGTTTAAAATAACGATTTGTTAAGCTAGGAAGCAAAACGGGTCATATTAGGGTTTTAAAACGTAAACGCGTGGGTTTTAAGTTCAAATTCCTTCAAGACTTGATAAAGTTGTTATATTAACATTAGTTAAGCATGTTAGGATAGATTATAACAATATTTAACCATTATAACATTTAGTTTTAAGAAAAACATAAAATTAGGGTTTCGGGTGTACGGTTTTGGATCAAAATGGAAAATGAGTATGAATTGAGTTATAAAACTTTAACAAGAGTATATTTAGGATCATATGAACATTATAAGAGTGTAGGAGCAGGTATGAAGATCATAGAACCTGGGTTTGAGCTTATAGCTTGGAAACGGGTCGAAATCGGGACTTTTAGCTTCGTACGCCTAGAATAACGACTCCGGGGCTTCGTTTCTTGATTTATTTTGCTTCACTTCTGATCTTGAGACTTCTTAGGACCTCTTAGGAACTTCTTTGAGCAAAGGATTGCTGCTATGATGGGTTATTGAGGAGGAAGTGGGGGTGAGTAAGAATGAGAGGTTTAGGGTCCTATTTATAGTCGAATGGCTCCTTGGTGACCAGGGGAGCTTAGAGATCTGGTTAGTACATGTATGAGAGCTATAGGGTGATGTGTAGAAGCTACATGATGAGTTTCTAGGGCTAGAAACTAGCTTGAAGTGTTGTTTGAGCTCTTATGGTGCCACGGCTAACTTAGGGCCAAAGGAGAAGATGTGGCCAATTTTCTAACCATGTGATGGGTTAAGTAGCTTGATAAGCTGCTTGAGATGAAGTAGCATGGTCACCAAGGTGCTTGGTTGCAATATAAATTCTTGAAATGGGTCAAAAAGAAAGAAAGGTGTATACGAGTTCAAGTAGGGCTCGAAATGGGTTTTCTTGTTTATTTTTCGAGTACATTTGATTAGTAATGATAGATTAAGGATCACAAGACTTTTATTAAGGATTATTAACAAGAATTGATAGGTGGTTCGGGTTTAAAATGGGCGAAAACAAGTAAAATATGTCGCGGGTCAAATTAGGGTACGCATAGGGTTTTTAAGCTTCCAATTCGTGTACATTGATAGTATAAGCATGGATTGATGATTATAAAGATTGTATTATGAGCTTAGGACATAATTGAGTTAATGGTTTGTGATTGGAATGGGTAAAAATGAGTAAACGGATCGAATGTTCACATTAGGGCACGTTTAGGGTTTCTCGGCTTTAATTCATATATAATTGAAATGAAATGATGAAATGATGATTGTATATGATTGGTAATGTTGTAAAATAAGTTATTACAACTTATTTGGGTAGTGGTTGAAGTTTAAAATGGATAAAAATCAATAAACGGGTCATGGTTTAGTATTTTGCTCGGGTTAGGGTTTCTAGGTTTCATTTCATGAAATCTTATGAAATGAGGATGATTATGGAATGTAAATGAAGTATATGACTTGCTTGAAACTTGTACTTGATAGATTGTACAAGATTGTTTAGGAAAACAGAGGTGAAACGGCTATTTTGGATGTCGTGCATTAATGACTTGTACATTATGCTTTAAAGGACTTGTACCTTATTTTGGAGGGAAGATGTATTCAAATGAGATGTTATATTACTTGTACATGAGCTTTAGTAGCTTGTGCATTCACTTTAGATATTAACCTTTCATGGAATTAGGGTTTAGAGGTATACGATAACGGTTTAAAGCCCGTTTTGATATAACATTGCGAATGGTACATTATATGAGTAATGTACTTTGTAATAATGATATTAAGATATCGACTTGATATGTTATGATGTTTGCTTGACATATAAATAGATATAGATGGCATAGGTAGGTTGCGTGAGCTCGTCTACTTTAGTTATGCAAGTTACATTGTATATTGAGATGCAAGTAATGTAATAAAGCAAAAAAAATTCCCCGTATAATTGTGATCATAGTAAAATAGGTTGATTTTGCATTTGATGAAAATTTTGGGTTGTTATAGTCTCCACCCCTTACAGAAATCTCGTCCCGAGATTTAGTCGAAATGCCGGAGAGATGTCAAGGAATGATTATGAATTTGTAAGAGAGTTGCTAATCATGTGGGATACAGATTTGGAAATGAACAGATAATAAAGGTAATAATGATAATGATAAGTGAAGAAAAGGAATTATTTGTACAAACGGATTGAAAGAAACTTGTTTGTACGTATGCTATATACTTAAGCCTACTTATTTATAATTTGTCACTTACAAAGAGAAGCGTCCAAATCCTTGTAACTGAGAATTTATAAATTCATAGTTCGGAGATTTATAATTTCCTTATTCAAATGAAGAAGCGTCCTAATTCATTTCAATAAGATGATCATAAATCGTCTTACCTAAGCATAAAACATGATATCAAAACGGTAATGTACAGAAATGATATGATCATGAAAGGTAAGAAAAATATGGAGATATTAATTGTACTGACGCCCATATAGTCGAGGATGATAATTTATGTTTCAAAGTTATGAGGAGAGTATTCAGAGTTGAACATAATGGAATTAATGGAATTGACAAATGATGTCGAGTTTTGATATCACCAGATAACAAGATGTAACGGAATCATCACTTTATTTATTTCATGGATAACTTTACATATGAAACTTTAAAAGAGCTGATACTTATGCTACGTGTCTCGTGGTAGGATTCTAGATAAAAGCAACAAACGACAAGGATTGTAGTTTGATGTTTGGGGTTTTCAGACTTATGAAGTGTGTTTCAGAAGATTCTGGTGATGAACTTGAATATCTTCGAGAGTTGTTTCTAGAGTAGAAATCCTAGAGTGAACAAAATCAAACTTGTCTCTAAGTATGCCCTTCTATAGCCATGTTGTTTCCTTTTGAGCACCGATTTGCATAATGTCCTTTCTCTCTACAGACATTACAAGTTATGGATACTGATTGTAGGTTGTTTCTAGTGGTTGGTCTTTTGTTTCTGCAATTCTTGGTCAGATGACCTACCCTGTTGCAAGTCCGACACTTGACAGTGCAGGGTCCTATGTGATGCAGGGTGCACCTTTCACATAAGGGACGATTCCCAGTATACCCATTGGTGGCAGCATAAGTCCTGAAGGTTTCTTGCCTTCTATTCTGCTGTTGGTGGTAATCATTGTTACGGTTGTTGTTGTTATAGTTATTCTGATAGTTGTTGTTGTTGATGATGTTTCTCTTATCCTCAAGCTTTCGTTTGTGATTATTGGTTTCTTGCACAGAATCATGCTTTATTATCTGATCCATTAACCTCTGGGCTATGTTGATGGCTTCCTCCAAAGTTTGAGGCTTCGAGGCAGTAACATTTCCTTCAATACTTCTGGGCAATCCACTGATGAAAACTTCCATAAGTTTCTCGGTGTTTGGTACCATGTTTGGGCATAAGACGGCTAATTCCTGGAATCTCCTAATGTAAGTCTTAAGATCATTTCCTTTTACAACCAAGTTGTAAAATTCGTCTTCCATCTTCTTGACTTTAGTTCGAGGGCAATACTTATTGGTTAAGAGCCTTTTCAATTCGGTCCAAGTGATTTGATTGGCTTGATTTATTCCAATAGGTTGAGCGTATGAATTCCACCAGGACAGGGCATCATCGGTTAAAGTACCGGTAGCAAATGTCACTTTGTTTTCCTCGGCACAGTTGCTACAAGAAAATACCGATTCAGTCCGCTCAAACCAGCGAATGAGGCCAACTGCCCCTTCTGTACCATTGAAGTAGAAAGGTTGACAGCTAACAAACTCTTTATAGTTTCCCGTTTTTGCTACAGGAGTTCCAGTAGGTCCGGTGTTCTTATTGGGATTACTAGCACTTGCCATTGTTGCAGCTTGTGCTTTCAGAGCTAAGGAAATGCCATCAGTAATCAGTTGATGGATGGCAGCTAAAGTTATGGCTGGTGTTTCGGATGTTGACGTCCTTTTGGGAGGCATTCTATCAACATAAGACAACACGTAGTAAGAATGATATCACAAGTTTTGAAAGGTAATACTTAAAAGAAAATGTGATGCTTAAAATGCTTAAAGAGTAATGCTTATTTTTGAATTTTAAGCACTTATAAGCATCTAGAGGTTGTGGTATGATTCATAATGATGAAGACAGAGATAATGATGCATATGATGATGACGGGGATGATGATGAAAGAGATATAAGTTGGTATTTATGAAACAACAAGGTAACAGGATTTTCCTTTGTATTAAGAACAACTTGTCTTTGTTTTTATTTATATCACACATCCCGTGGCTAGGATAAAGCTTATAACTAGTCTGATAGTTTGTTTACATTTGTGCGGTAGATTGAACATACTAAAGATCCTCCTGGTCCCTGTTTTGGTGAAACCCCAAGCTAGATCTCTCAATGATTTTGTTTCAAGATTGTAAATTCTTAGTGAGAAAGGCAAATCAATCCTTTTGCCCTAACTGCTTCTTTTGAAGTTTGATAATCTGAGTACGGATTCTCTTAAGTTTGGTCTTTAGTTCGTTACCATTTCTTCGTATGATCATTCTATCATTAATATGTCCTTCTTCCATTTTCTCAATGCGGTGAAAAGAGAGTTCATCTAAGTAATTCAAAATATCTTTGATTTGTTCCTCATGATGTTTCAGATGCATCTTAATTGAACTTTTTCCTATTTCAAATATTTGAGGTGGGGTAGGAGTATAAACTGAGAAAGATGGTGATACCAAATTACAAGTTTGATTCCGAGATAAATTAGATAACGTAGTTGAGGAAGAATGGATTTTCTTCTTAGGTGGTAATAGTTCTTCAGGAACAAAGAAATATTAGGGATCAAATAGTATAGTGATGGTGGTAATACCAGAGAGAGAGTCCAAATAGCGTGGAGGTACTGGGATCTGGTGATGAAATAGGTTAATCCTAGCATAAAATGCTTGTACCTCCTTTAAACAAGGATTATTGTAAAAAGGTGAGCATACTGGTAGGATCATATTATCTTTAGAGTTTTCCAAAGAGTTAAAAGAACTGCTTCCCGATGAAGCTGGGAAATAATCCGATGAGACTGAAGTATAGTTAAGAATATTCATAGAGGAAAAAGCATCCTCAATATCAGAAGTAGAGTGGTTGGGAGAAGACATCGTTCTGTTAACAACCCAGTTGTAAATAACATAAGTTATTTATGGTATAATATAGTATAATAGTTATGTATCTTTACATACTGATCCAGAATGTAGTGGCATGAAAGACTTTGATGGCTAGAAAAAGAAATGTGGTTATAGTTAAGGTTTTAACCTTGTTCTTTATAACCATGGCGCTGATACCAATCTGTAACACCCCCATTTTTATATATAGCAGCCGAAGCTAATCTGGGGTATTACTTCATGGATACAACAATCATAATCATAGAAAATGACTCAAAAGAGACATTTGTTCAAAAGATACGTTATCATTCATTTAAAATCGGAGTTTTACAAATAAGGTATGGTTGCTAGTAACTTTCCCCCGACCGTTCCATGACAAAGACTCGAACATACAGACAAATGCCTCGATCACAGAAATGACAAAGACAACCTGAGTTGGCGTTCCCATAACGGTCAACTTCCCTTACATCCCGGCCTTCCATACTGTACAGAGTAAGTGTGAATCCGCCACTTTTTTACAAGACTTTACATCGTTGATTTTTGTAATGTATCAACGAATAATTGATCATTCTAAGTAATTCCTTCGATATAAACTTCTTTTTGAATCGACTATGTTTCTTCCTTTTTATTTTACAATACATCATAAATCTCGGTTTAATTCCACCGTCTTCACTATCATAATTTATTTGGATAATTTTTTCTTGAACACTTCTTCTTCGGACTGAATTCAATTGCGAAGTAGCGAAACTACCAAGATACATATTTTTTCCCATTGCATTGTGCAAATTTCCGACCATTACAGAGATAGAAAAATATCACTTTGACACAGGAAATACAAAACTTTACACGAAAGCAACTAGCAACATTGATTAAAATAGGCTTAATCTACACGGTAGGCTAAGGCGCAAAGGTGTAACGAAACATATAATATGGTGTAGAAAAAGAAAGGAATGGCTCAACAGGTTGTTCTACGGGATTTTACTCTAAAAATAAGAGTAATCAAAGGGTTACAAGGGAGTTAACTAACGATGGTAGTTAGTTAATTTTACGACATGTAGGCTATTTGGTTTAATCCTAGAAATTTATCAGTTGAACATGTCCCACCATCTAAATCTATAGTACTAATCATTACGGTCTCGAGTGATATACTTGGCCAAGTTCTAAAGTCTACTACATCACCGACACACTCATAATTTTGTGGAATTTTTAGGTAAACAATTGGAAATGGAATAGGCTTAATTCTCACAATATGTATCAAGGGTTATAGTGCGCTAGGTAATGTAACTAGTGATTTTTTTACAAAAGTCATGCTAAAAAAATTTAAATTTGGCCTATTTTTAAGCACTTTTAAGCTCGTAGCATGTTATTTTGTAAAAAAGAAGACAAGTACGTTCTAATTCTCCATCCCCCCACTTAAATTATACAACGTCCTCGTTGTATAGATAAAACAATTAAATAATAAGGGAAAATAGAATTAGAACAGAAAACTCCCTGATGTTTTGCTCGTGATAATTCTCCAAGATGAGTTCTTGAGCAAAAAGTGTGTTGACTAGGGCTTCAGCATGCCCGAATAAGTTCAACACATGTCCTTTTCAGAATATACCATATCATAGTTTCAGCAAGGTCCTGCATAAAAGATTAGAAGACAAGTGCAATTTCTATCTCGCTACAATGGTACAAGAAAACAATTAAACACACAACTGTACAAGGATCAATACGCCGTATCCCAAACCCTAGGATACGCCGTATAGGGATCTGTCTGATACGTTGTATCAGACATTAAATTGATACGGCGTATAGGTATACCTATATACGCCGTATAGAAACCAACTTTTTAAAGTTTTAACAAAGGAAAACATACCTTGGCCTCCGCAATTTTTGTATGAGAACCATCCTTGTAATACCGCTTAGGGTCGAACGGAATGCCAAATGGCACATACAAATTTATATTGAGAAAGAACAGCATGCCATTTATGCAATAATTCTAAATCACGATATTTATTTTTAAGTTTATGACAAAACTTCCCATTCTGAAAGTTTTAATGATTTTTCGTGACTTGTTTCAGAATGCCCATTCAACCTACGTGTAATTTCATTACCCTTTGAACAATGTATTATATATCATTATCATCATTGTCTTTTTCTGATTTTAAATCATCGGGATGAATAATGTTGAATAGATCATTAAAGTGCAAAACATTCTCTTTATCATATTAAGACAATGATGTTTCAAATTTATTGACACGCTCAGAACTTACGAAAGGTTTAATTTTAGGATCTGATTTAGACGTTAAACCATCGTTATAAACAATGGCTGGGAATTCATTTTTGAAATAATTAAAGAAGTCTAAACCATCTAAGTAATCGACCGTAGGTTTGGGTGATGAAGGCTTGAGTATTTCATCATTTTCTGAATCCTTTTTTAAATCATTGACAGGAATTATTTTGCAAGAAAATGAATTTTCGTCAAAAATTACCATGTAATCATCATCGTCGGATTCGTCTAATGATATTCTGAAATCAATCTTGTTTTCGTTAGGAGGACTTATCGTGGGTGCACATAGGAGTGCTGTATCGGCCATTAAGGTATTATCAAAGACTATGGCTGGGAATTCAGTTTCGAAGTCGGTGAAATAATCATCCTCATCAAAGACCTGTAATCAACTTGCAATGGAGAGAAAGATCAAATGGACTAATACGTCGTATTTAGTGGACTGAATATGTCGTATTGAACAAGAATAAACAATGCAGGAATTTAAACAAACAATTTAAACACACAATACAAACAGAATTAAATAATTAGATTACACTAAACTAAACTAATTAAATGGTTAGAAATACTAATAAGAATAAGGTTTAATTAATTCACTCCTCGGCAACGGCGCCAAAAACCTGATGCGCTGTCGTGTAGGGTTAATTATTTGATTATAAAGTTTTACATTTATATTTAGCCGACAAACCTAAAACAACACTTTAACAAGAAGTGTACCCGGTCAAGATAGAGTTTCGCGGTAAGTAGGAGGTCGAACACTAAGAGTGAAACATTAATCCTATATTCTATCAGTATTTTAATTAGTCTATTTACTGGTTAAACCTATGCTATATACGTTGTCTAATGATATGGGGGTTTTCAGCCTGAGTGACTGGTATAGGTTTGGTGGAAACAAATATCAATTCAATAGACAATAAGCATAAAAGAAGAAAATTAGAAGATAGAAAAGTGGTACAAGCCAAATGATAGAAAACTGTATTAGCCATATTAAATCCAGTTCAATGTTGGTTTGTTTGTTTTAGTGCAATGATTTACTTATCTCGAAGCAGCATATCATTCTTAAGACTTAGGCGGGACATCATCCTAAGACCTAGACACGATTAATCCTGTCACAATTAACGTATTCGCATAAAGCATCCTTTAGTTTAATTATAATCTATCTTAGGGAATCAAAGCAGTGGTGATCCTGTTAAAACCCTAGCCCAACGGGACTTTACCCACTTATTGTTTGACGGTGTTTTATATACTGGTAGTCCACTATTCCAATCTTTATCAGTCAATTAAGAGCATGATTGCTGAAACATAAACGGGTCACCTACCGGTCCAACTAAGCTCATAATTCAAAGACAAAGACATAACGTTATTTGTGATCCTATTGGTCTAATAATATGAAACATGATATGGAGAGCTATCCCGGCATCTAGATTACTTAGTCCATATCACTAGATCCAGTTGAATGATAGGTCTCATA
Source organism: Tanacetum coccineum (assembly GCA_026074375.1). NCBI lineage: Eukaryota > Viridiplantae > Streptophyta > Magnoliopsida > Asterales > Asteraceae > Tanacetum > Tanacetum coccineum. The sequence continues at coordinate 9,276 of BQNB010095210.1, forward strand.
TTCAAACACATAAACAAGTATGAGGTGATAAACATAATTAACCAATCAACGTTAAATTAAGAAATCAATTTTAAAACAAACCAAACATTGAACTTTCATTAAGATGGTTAATACCCAAGGGTATTAGCCCACAACCATTGTAATTATACAAGCGTAATCAAACAATTGAAATTGAACGATTAAGAGAGTAAAAATTACACGATGTCTTCTATGGATTCGTGATCAATAGTTGACCTTGATGGCTGATCTTTTCTTCTAAAATTCGTCTTTAATGAGTATGGTATAAAGAATATGATATTGCACACTGAAAACTCGTTTTTGAGTCTTCTGTTTATATTGTCTGAAAAAGACTCGATACGCCGTATCTGGCAAGGTCGATACGGCGTATTAGGCTGGATTCCTTGGAGTGCGCGCTACGTTCTCAATCAATCAGTGATATCTTTCCCAATTTACTTTATTTACTGTATCTTTGAATAGTTATCTTCATGGATACGGAATATGGAAACATAGAGTGTAACACCCCCAAAATGGGTCGCAGCGGAATAAGGATCCGGGGCGTGTTACTTCAAGATCAACAGCACAAGATATATATAAGAACGACACAAAAGTCGTTTAAATTGATACATTGGATTTAATTTATAAGACATAATACAAAAGCATAAAGCTTTACTTGTTCCTTGTTTAATATTACAAAAGACAACAATACATTTCCCAAAATATGATGCACATAAATCTTTAAGTGTGCAATCCAAAATGTAATCCAATGCATCCTTGGCACCTCGTGCCTATTGACCTCCTGAAAACATTGCTTAAAACGTCAACAAAAATGTTGGTGAATTCATAGGTTTATGTATTTAAATTATGCAGGACCGCAAGACTTTCCCGTGCGATGTTACAAATATGCCAACTATCACGATAACCAGATACTGTTGCACTAAGCTCTTGACACCCTGAGCTCAACCTATATTTGCTATTTTAGAGCAGATTATTTTTGCCCGTACAGATTTGTAACCCGCAACATTCCAAGTCTGACATGTCAACTGTTCGTTTCCTGGTGATAGCTAATCACCAAAAACGGGGAGGTTAATCCAATAAGATCTATTTATAACATTCCGCGCTCACATCAGGCAATTAAGAGTTCATGATAATGGGCTCAGGAGAGGTATCGCTACTATAGCAAACACATAATCAATATACGTTAACACTTGCGTCCAAATTTATAAAACAAAAGCATGTGTTCAAACCCCAAATAATAGTAAATCCAGTAACTGTAAAACAGTGGGGATATGAACTCACCTTGATACTGATAGTCCAAAATAATCAAATAAACCATCAATCAAAACGTTTAGATGCAACCTAATTTAAATTAAGTCTATAATACAAGTACTTTTAATAATAACATTATATAATCCGATAGTTAGTAACATCATACTATCGTTCGAGACGGCTATCATAATTAAGAGTAATGACATGACGTACGAGAGTACAGGACACTTTAAAATCGTAAATCCATCAACTCCTCGTTGATAAAACGCCCATCCCGAAAGAGGCCTCATTAATGATACAATCCCGAGTATTATAGCACTTTGATAACCACTCCCAATATTCCTATATAGCATAATCACCGACTAATTCGGTTTAGTAAAAGAAGATTTATTAAAGTGACAACCCGTGTTGTTTTTATATATATATTGGCGTAAAAAGACCAATTTGGTCGTTTTAAAAAGTCCGTGTGCTCGCTTTTCTTACGCCAATGTCTTTTTATAAGAAACGAGTGATCATAATATTACATATTCAAGTTTTTGATATTCTGCGAGGGGGAATATAGTGATTGTTTACTGTTCTCTAAGACGACAGCTCGTTTGTCGTTTTGGGTGTTAATTAGCGAAATTCGTAATCGTAAGTAACAACTTATTCCGTTTTAAATCCCATGTTAGTGATTACTTCAGGAACCATCTTTGTATTTAAAAGATGTTATTAATAATTTATAAAGTTGGGTCCCGCAGATGAATAGTACTTATACTGTTCACGTTAAGTTTATAAAATTACTTTTATCAACTTTTAATTATTGTAAACGTCGTGATTATTTCGTTATAGGTACTTTTTAGCGATGCGTTCATACGATCCGTCTAATTAAAAGTTATATCATATTTTAGATGTTTTTTAAATATATTAGTTTCTGTAATGAATAGTAAATTTATAAAAAAAAATAGGTTTATAAAGTATTTATCGTCGTAAACTTCGTAATAACGTATCCTTTTTCGTTATAAATAATCGTTTTCCGATTCTTATCTTTTGGAAATCGATCACCGAACTATTATTATTATATTATGTCAAACCCACTGTATGAATTTCGGATTCAAAACAGCCCCTAAGTATTCATGTGTATATCTTTATAAAAACCTTGTTTTATGTATTATTTAATTTAGTAGTTTACTTTAAAAACTCTAATAGCTATTTTTAACTTATGTGATACTTATAATAATGTCCAAGTTCATCCATAGTTCTTATAAAGTCATTGTAACAAGTTTAACAATTTAGTTTCATTACTTTCACATGTGAATAATTAAGTAACCTTATAAAACCCTAATTATTACCTAAACATGTTTATACTTAAACCATATGTTAACATACTCTTATATCCATTTTTCCATCGCTGAACTTGTGTAGTTCGTCAATGCGCATCAATCTGTTCTTTTTATCTTTATTCTCGTAGATGAATCCTCTTGGATCGGAGTATGGAGTATAAGCGTCTTGTCTTCTCAGATTTGATCTGTACGTGTCGGGCTTGGTGAGGTTAAGTTTCTTCTGATAACTTTCAACACCCAGTTGAAGATCTTCCACACGTCGCTGGATGACAACTCGAGTGTAAAACAATCGTTAAGAGAGACATTAAATGCATTACGTCTTCAACGCAACGCTTAGATTAGTCACTTTTCCTTGCACAAGAAGAAGCACGTATGCTCAGTTCATGGATCTTTAGTCTGTGAAAAGTCGCCTTCTTTGAACTTGTAGAGAACATCATCATCCCTTCGTACTGTAATCCAGTCAAGATGCTTATAATCATGCCATTCGACTATTTCAACCTTAGTGACAGCAATGATCCGTCTTTTTGAATAGACGTCCCGAGCTGATTCCCTTAAGGTTGCAAATGCATAGAACTGTCTTCGCTTTTTGCCCCAATGCGAGATTCCCCAGAGGGCGAATTTGTCGTATTTGACGATCGTTTGACTCCACATTGAGTTAGGCACTAAGTCTTCTATCCATTTGATATGTCCGTAATCTGCAGCCGTAGTCTTCGTTACTGAAGTAGAGTACTTTCGGCTTGACACACCACCACGTAGGTATTCCAGGTCGTTATTGATGAAGTGATGAAATGGTATAACACGACGACCTTGAGAATTTGGAACTAACGGTAGTGGCTGTCGCAGATCATGCGGATATTGACGACCCTCAGGGTTGATCCAGTCTAATTTCTCGGTTGTGGCTTTGTAGACCTCCTCACAAAAATATTCCAATTCAGTCAAACTCTTGCAAGTGCCTTTCATCAGCTCAAATGTTGGACCAGCTAGCAATTCAGGTGTCAGAGTTTGAACATTTAGCCGGTTCAGCACAAAAGCGGAGAAGTCAAATGTAGAATCGGTTAGTTCATCAAACGACTCTCGAGGGTCCTGTTGTGCCAGATTGCTAAGCCAAGGTTGGACAGATTCATGAACGGCAGGAACAGACGTATTCCATGCATGATCAGGAGAAGGTTGTCTCGTAGGTTTTTGAAACCAGTCAGGAAGATGTTGAACCTCTTCTTCGGCTTGTTCATCTTGGACACCTGTTTCGAACTCCTGGTCTGCAGGACCTTTAAAGACATCGGTAGAGTGCATGGCATCCCCTGCTGGAGCGGATTGGCTAGCAGATTTCGTGTGAGTCTTAGTTCCTGTGCTGGTAGTCTTTCCTGCAGTCTTGGTTATCGTTTCACTTGGAGCACTGGTGGAAGCAGGTTCCTTTCCTGACCTTCTTCTCTTGGACCCCCGGTCTGTTCCAGCGGAGGGTTCTTCATCATCGTCTGCCCCATCTCTAGGCCTTTTAATTGTGACAGTATCGCCATATGTATCTAACAAGATTTGGTCGGCTTCATACGCCTCAACTAATGCCTTGTATAGCTGTTTCTGTATGTCTGACCTGTTGATAGAGTTGTTAGCTTCCATCTTGTCAATTAAGATCTTTTTCAGCTCTAATTCTGAGAGATTTGCAGCTACAGCATGAGATGTGTTGGCTTCCTTTGATGATCTCACCAGAACCTCAGACTCAAGTTGATCGGTTACGAACTTCTCGACTTTTGGAATAATTTTGGAGACTTCCTTTTTGACTTGTTCCTTGATGATTTTCTTCATTCCGTCATCAATTGAATCAAGGAATTGTTGATTTGCAGTAGTAGACTCTTCTCGAATTCTCTCATACTTCAATTGGACTATCAACGTCACAGCTTCCTGCATTTTATTCGCCTAGATATTGCTCATACCGCGTGATAGGAATTGAGCCAGAGCTTCAGCATATTGATTGGTTTGCCTGAGTTCTGAGAAGTTGTCTTCTAACGCTTTCAGTCTGTTATCAAAGCCAAACAACGAGGCAAAGTTAGGAAGATTTTGTAGCGAGGAGCTTGTAGTAGTTGCCGGTGTCAAAATTGGTGGTTGTTGTGTTTGAATGACGATAGGATGCGGTGTTGGAGGGCGATTGATTTGTGCAGTAAAGGATGGCTCCATGATGGCTGTAACTGAAGTATCAACGAGAGAAGTGGCTTCAGTATGTTGTCGAAAAATATCATCAACACCAGTATCTTGGTTTGGAGCAGCATGTTCGGACGCGAATCCAGAAGATACAGACGAACTCTGTTGTTGACCATCAGGATTAACCGGAGTTAGGGTCACATGAGTGTCTTCAACATCTGTCATTACTTTATCTCTTCCATCAAGATCGGTATTGGTATTTTTGACTGCCTCAGTTCCTTGATCTTCTTCATATGTAGCCTCTTCATTCGACTTTGCTCCTTCAACATTCGTTCCTTCATCTTCATTGTCACTTTCTTCATCATTTGATGTTGAAATACTAGAATCATCTTCATCAGAATCCTCTTCATGTATTATCTCATCATCATGAGTTGTGAGCTTTGGATGGACAAAATCATCACCATCATCATCTGATTCAGTCTGCTCTTCATCATCATCTTCTTGAACTGTCTTATCAACGTCGTGTTCATCAGCATCTTGAACTTTCTCATCATCATCATGTTCATCATCATCTTCATCATCCTGAGTAGTCTCATTAATGTCATTTTTACCTGCATCTTCATCATCTTCAGCTTGCTCATCATCATCTTGATCATCATCACTTGATTTTCCCAAGATGAGTTCATTCCTCGGAGTCATTATTTGGAAGCATCGGGAAAAACCTGGTGTAACACCAGTTCCTTCATCTGCACCAGAACCACTGGCATGAGAGCTGTGAGTTTCTTGACAGCTTCTTTTTGTGATTATTTTGAGTTGCTTAGCCTCTGTCAAATCCGCCTCAAAGATAGTCTCCAACTATGTAGTCTTCTGTTTTCCTTTTTTAGACTTCTTTTCTTTAGGGGCAGTGGGAGGCTTCTGTTTAGTGATTGAATCTATATTAGCTTTCTTCTTGCTTCCTTTTATCTTTGGAGGAATTGTTCCTGAAGCAATAACATAATACTTTTTGTATGATTCAGAGTTTTGGATATCCTCGTTGGTTAATGCTACTAGCAAGATAGCCCCGTACAACTGAGTGTCTTCATTCCTTAAGATGACATTGATTGTAGTGAACATTGGGTCATCTCTGGCATAGTGCCAATTGACCTTGTTTCTTCTAGGAATTGAAGGATCTTTTTCCATGACATAGTTGACGACTAACTTGGTGAACTGATAAGTGCTTAATTACACATATCTTTTACCTCTAAAAACGAGCTTAAATGACCAAAAACAGACAAAAACTG
>BQNB010095211.1:0-25924 GCA_026074375.1 Tanacetum coccineum
GTAATCATTTTCAACCAACATTGGTGGACGAGTATCGGTGCCAGCAGCATTTGTTTCTTCATTGGTTGCCATTGAATAATGTAGTTTATGAATGATCTGATCTTAAGTGATTGATGATTGATGACTTGGTGTGAGGTTTGTGATTTTCGGGTAATTTTTAAACAGTAAAATGAGGGCCTAAATGACTCCGAATGGCCAAAAAATGACAGGGCTCTCGCTCAAAGAGGAAGAGTCTTGATCGTTGGGCCGTTTTCGAGCTGGTATAAAAATTTCGGAACAATCCGACACAAAAAAAAATTATTTTTGCTTGTTCGGTCCAAAAAATTGCTCGTTCGATCGTCTAGTTCGAACGTCTCGTTCGATTGCCTTGTTCGATTGCTTGTTCGATCCCCTCGTTCGAACGCCTTGTTCGGTCGCTTGTTCGATCCAACCTTGAATCCCACTCGTTCGAACCCCTCGTTCGATCCCTTCGTTCGATCACTTCGTTCGAACCCCTCGTTCGATCGTCTTGTTCGAACGTCTAGTTCGATAGGCTTGTTCGATCCCTTCGTTCGATCCCCTCGTTCGATCGCTTGTTCGATCCCTTCGTTCGAACACTTGTTCGATCGTCCTTGTTTTCCACTCGTTCGATCGTCCTTGTTTTCCACTCGTTCGATCGTCACTGTTTTCCACTCGTTCGATCGTCACTGTTTTCCACTCGTTCGATCCCAACTTAAGAATACGCTCGTTCGATCGAAACGTCTTGAACTCGTTCGATCGCTACGACTTTTTTTTTTGCTTAACAATACACGAACAAAAAATGAACAAAAGAAAATCACGAGATCGTTGATTGCTAACAAGATGGTTTGAATGATATTAGATTAAACATAAACCATCTTTGAATCAAGAATCAAAAACAAACAAATAATCAAAAACAAAAACCTCTTTTTTTTCGAAATCAATAGAAAAAAATACAAACCAAATCAATACATCAATCTTGTAGGCTCTGATACCAATTGTAGGATCCCTAGATCATTCCATATGTGAAGCACAAGATCAATGGCACAAAAGATTTAAACAATGAAGAACTTTTGATTAAAAGAAACAAAGAGAGGCTACAAACCCTTAAGATGAAAAATAAATAATGGAGAAGCTAACCTAATTTTGACTAAACTAGGTGTATTTATACTAATAAGGATTTGCCTTTGAGGGCTTTCTTTTTGGGCTTTTTACATCTTGGCCCTTATACATAATAAACATTAAATAACATAGTCTTTCGAGCTAGACTTTTGTCTTGTAACTTCGAGTGACCGAAGCTTCTTTGTTCGGATCCATTTAAGTGATCCTAACAATCTCCCCCTAGATGAGGTCATGAGAAGAAGCTCACTCGTACTTGTCTCTTCAGCTCGTTGTTGATAGGGTACTTCACTTGTTGTGCTTCGGTAATTCAATCTTTAACACCTTGATCTGTTTAAGCTTTACTTCTCTGAATTACTTTGTGATCTCCTTTCACTTAGACTTTGCCATACGCTGATCTTTAGTCTCACATGCTCATATCTGTTGGAATCTTTGAAAGCTTTGATGATGTCTCTTCTTCCAATCATTGTAACTTTTAGAATTTGAAGAAGACATTGATTCTCAGAGATTGTGCGGAAGCCTTGTATGAAAACTTTCTTGATTACTTCAGATACTGTGGTATGGATATGAGCATGTGTCTTGCATCGGAAACTTTGAGTCGTCATTCGCCATGATAGAACAATTTAGTCACCAACAAAAACATTTTGTTATGTCAAATCCACTTAATGTGTTCTAGAAAAAACATTTTGTGAACACACAAAGGTTTTATATTTTGAAGGGACCGAGTATAGACGATACTCAATCTGGTCGGTTACATTAACCTCTGATTCCGTGAGGATCAATGATTACAGTATGAATACTGCACCTGTGATCAGATAGATTCATTAATAGAACCTTCTTGACAGGTTTTCCGGCACGTGACAAGCTAGTTCCTCTAATACCTAAGTATCAGATTCCCTAATGTTCGCCGTTCTCTAGACCAGATGTCCGAAGACTAACACACTATAAGTATTTCTACTAATAGAATGGTAAAGAGTGAGTCAGTACAGTTACTATCTGCTGACTATACCGTAGTTACAATCTGCTGACTGAAACCGTACAATTCCTTTTTTCAGCGTTTTACTCTTAACAATTAATCTACGTAGAAGCCTGTTTCAAAAAGATTTAAAAACATTCGATGTGCTTATAAAATTTGTTTGGTGCACAAACGAAAGTTTAAATCCAGAATGCTTCTGATGATTTTTATGAAATATATTCCCGAAAGATATGAAGGGCCTTGGGCAAACCAAACTTGTACGAGTTACTTGTTAAGGGGAAATCCACTTCACTAGTGGGCGCAGTCCAAGACCCCAGGCATGACATTCAAACGAATACCCTGATGGTACAACATCTCTTTCCTCAGCATCCATAAGATCACTTTCACAAACCATGAAACAAAAGATTCTTTATGCTCATTTTCTCAAGATACTATGTGTATACCACAAACTTTTGTACCTTACGATTTTTTGACATCATATTAACACTTATGCTCCCCCACTCAAATGTCGTCGAAATCGAAAGATGTTAGCACATGCTATGGATAGGACTTTAAGTTTTTTAGAATCCAATCGAATATTAATTTATCCGTTTTACATGTTTAAGTCACATCCTCCCCCGATCCAAAAGTATTAAACTTGTGAATGGTGTATTTGATGCTAGAATGGACTTAAACATGTACCAAATCTCCCCCTCAAAGTATGAGGTGAGTTAAACATAGCACAAAAAACGAGTGAGCAATGAAAACGAACCTTTAGAGAATACCAGACAGTAATTACTACTGCAATCTGACTTGAACTGTAAGCGTTATGGTACATCTCAATCTTTCAGCAATAGAAATCAGCAACAGTACGTCCTTTTGACCTGCAAGTAACTGATAGTATACGATTCTCCCCCTCAAACAATGACCGTGTCCATGTTCAGATTTGTTAACCCGAACATGATTTGATAAAACAAGTTGTTTCTGAAAACAATGGTTCGGGGCTCTCAGACAAAACTTTCTCGTCTGTTTCTCAGAAATAATGCACTGTGAAACGACGTACATTAACATCTCTGGTTTTAATACGGGTTCAGCAGTCCGAAATAACTGCAAGCCTCATGCTAGAAAAAATTTTTTTTTTTTTTTTTTTTGTCTTTAATATACATGAATCAATACAATGCTATTAGCATTCAACAAAATACTCAAGATAACCCCATTTGGAACCACCTTTCGCGATCACTAAGTTTACAATCAGTAACCTCAGAGATCATAGTAACTTTGAACTAACGAACATAAACAACTCGGGTAAGTTCTAAATGCTTCAACAATGGAGTTCCACTATCCTAACTCTAAAGGAGCAGGTAATCATAACAACACCAAAATTCGTCCAGTGGTCTCCCACTGAGTCTTAACACTACCAACAACCTTTTTTGGCTCCAGCTGTCTTAGTAGTGTTCACATTATGTTTTCGGTTGGCTTTCCAAACCTCTTAGTATGATTCCCATTATGTTTGGCCTTGTGGGTTTTGTATTCACAGACTTCAAAGAAACGAATCACAAACGATTATGATCAAAATTCAAGTTCCTATTGTGAATTTCTGCTCTCCTCGCGTTCTCACTTTTTACTAGGCAGATACGATGGGTAATCGGTGTCGCTCTTTGGCAAAGGTTTGCGAGGTTCAGTGCAGGTTGTGGTTCTTGTAGGCAAGATTGTCCACATAAACATTAGGCTTCTTGTTTTTTGCACTTGTGGTTTCTGTGTGGGGTCTAGTTAAGTCATAGTGGGTTCTTGAAAAGTAACTTGCTTTTACTTAGGCAACGGGGATGGTTCACCAGTTGGCTTCTTTTGGGTGTGTGGAATATACTTATAACTCTACGGTGTAAAGTTCCTGAAGCAAGTACTTGGGTTACTCAGAGGTTGAAGGACCACTACTTGTTTTACCAGTCACTTGTGCTTTCAGCTTGGTATATTCTGCAGTTAAGGCACAAAGCTTTTTCTGTGTCGCAGTACGTGAGTAAGTAATTTCGCCTTGACAATTCCATCATACCGTCTTTGTAAACTCACGTATTTCTACCATAAGGCCTCTAGCTGAATCCTGATGGGAGGTAATCATAACTTGCAACTGAATTCTTTCCATTATTTCTAACGCCTGTTGGTTCACAGCTACCTCTCATGGAACCTACATTCAAACATTCTCTTGATGTTGATCTGAGTTTCTAAATTCCTGATAGTGTCACTGAATCCTAGAAGCAGATTACTTAACTTGTTAATTTCAAAAATTGCCTTGGAGTCACTGTAATGGCCCTATGCACTGTTTATAGTTTTGAATTTAAAGTTATTAAATCAATATGGTTCTTTTGTAAATCTAGAAGTTACGTTTCTCAATTTCAATGACCATTTTTTTGTTGTTTGAAAACTTCAGCTTCAAGTTCAAGAACTTTAGTGTGTATCCCTATCGCATGCAGATCTAAAATCTCGCAAGGCAATTCGAACTAGGGGGCACAACAATATCGTAAATAAGCACAATAGAGCGATATCTTTTTCTAAACACTCAGCAATAAGCAGTTCATTTTTGATTAAAAGATTTATTTCTTCTCCTATGTTCAGGTCTCTTAGTTATCCACACGACACACATGTTCATATTCCGCCTCCAATTATCAAAAAGATTTCTGTTCAAATTCAACTATCTCTTTGAAAAATGTTTCAGTAGGCATGCTTGGATAGAGTCTTTTTGTCAAATTGGTCGTAAAAGGGTACCAGGTTGTTTTGCAACGAAACTCGTTCTTTGCATAAATCAAAACACCATTCAGACAACATAAATTGGTTTTGTTTGGTTCATTCCTTTATATGACAACCTCTCAAATTGAGGCGAAAAACAGCATTAAACATTTCGAAGACTGTCAGAACTTGACTTGGACGGTCGACTCTTTACGAACAAAAGAGTAGACAGGAACTACTTGTGTTACTAGTTTTGACGTAGCACGTTCAGTAGCGCAAGGCAGCAATACGCCTGATCACGAGACAAGTGCTTCCTGTTTTAGAACAAACCTCCAGGGCATTAATCTTTCAATACAGGAAACGTTTGCGGGTCTAACATGTCCTGTTTTTTTCCTGTTCATCGTTTTTCATGCTAACCACTTTTTGAACCAAGACCTCTTCCACTATCCCATATACTAACTGGATGGTGTAGTTGGATGCAAAAGGTAATCAGCACATACAAAACAGGTTAGCACCTTGGCCATATAACCTAGACCAGGGTTACGGGCTTACCAGGAGGTCCTTGTGCAAGTCAGCGTTGCTGCTTTAGTTTTTCTAGAAAGTCTAGAATAGTTTGTGTTGGCATGTAAATCTTTGCAACATATTCACGTGGCAACTTGTGTTAAGCATGTTTTAAACAAACTATTTCATCTAGGATAACTACTGCAGATCCTATTCTCAAAAAAAATCTTTTTCCGTTTCAGATTGCAAAAATGCAATTGTATTTTTCTACTATTCAGAAAGGAGTTGGATTTAAGCGCAACTCTGTATTTCTGCACAAGTTCATCGTTACGCTTGTCTACCTGAATCACTAGGCTTTGTTTCCTGTTCTAACTTTGTAGTCAATATCAAGTTTAGACCTTGGGTACGTAGACATATATTTCACTTGCTTCATTGTAGAAAGCTCTTTAAGGTCCTCGACTTCTAAGCATTTTATCTTGGGATAAACCTTAGCATGTCCGTCTAGTTTGGTTGTGCAAGTCGATTAAGAAGGCAATCATAGAAACTTTATCAGATGTGCAGCAGATACCTCAGTTGTGAAACATTTTGGGCTTTGGTGTCAAGAAAGATACAGATGATACGGGAGTCGTATTGTCCATCATCTCAGTCCTCAGCATCGGCGTCTAAATGTTCTTCCTTGTGCATCTCCTGATTCAACTGATACTCCACATTATCAAAGATTGGAATGTCATTGGAGGTGTACCTCATTGACTTTATACGCGCTCATCTCCGTGTTTCTGCACTAATGGATACAAATTGGCCAAGCGAAAGCGACAAGTGCAGCATTGGGCCTTCAACTCCACGTCTGAGTCAAAAGCGATCCTCATGAAGTTGTGCTTGAAACACTGTTTGTTGGAGAAAGATCCCTTCAGGTTGATCATAAGGTGCCTTGTGCAGCCTCTAATATCAGCGAGCGAATAGCTTCACCTTCAGCATCCAACCACACTGCATCCTTTCTCCTTAAGCTTCTCCAGTAAAGCTTTATCTATGAAGTACTGTGAATACATCTTCTCTTCCGTTCCTTTACACTGCCTACAACATGTTCCTCACCTCTGCAGTATTAGCATATCACCTTCTTGCCTCTAGCACCTGTATTACAACATTAACCTGGAGCTTCCTCTGAGTTGGTTCAGTACAATGTGACCATCATGCACCGTAGCATGATTCCTTGAGTTTGAGGAACGGTCTGCACTGGTTGTTTGGATTGGTGTATAACTTCTCTATGGCGAATACGCACCTTAAGAGATTAGCATCTCTGAGTCATAGTTGCGCCATCAAAAGCGCGTCATTCGGAACTGGAGCAAAGCGTCTTGAGGAACCTAGGATTTGTATTTGAATGAAAAGGACGCGGTGCAGATGTGGTGTTAGCTACAATAGGCCAGTGGATCACAATAATGTGTAGTACATGCGCTCCCTGTTCTTGAAAGTCTTCTTGGGCAATGAGGGCTCGTAGGCTTTCTCTGAACATAAGGTGTGGTAGAGATATCCTATCGTCTGCTTTGACATTAGTCACACTACTTACCCCAATGCCGGAAGTTTTGTTGACACAACTTGGTGTACATCTGATGAGATGGAATGTTGCAGCTGAGTAATTATGCTTCATATCATTAACAACGCTTGCGTGGAAACGCACACAAAGAGTAGTCATAGAATTCGATTCGTTTCCAATAGCACGAAAGCGTTCGTCCACTGCATCAAACAGATCTTCCCCTTCTTTGTTGAAATAGTCCTACCTGATCCATCATAAGCATCTCCACATATCCCAAAATCTCCATTGCAATGCTTGTTTGATTTGAGGTTTTGTTGACAGTGTGTCAGGAATGGCCGTTGACCCTTAGACATGAATTTCAGCTGTCGGAGCTTATCCGCCTCTCAAGTTTGTCTTCCTCTTCACTGAATTCAGAATCTAAGTTTCTCCTTGGAGCATGCACACAGAGCAGAATCCAGTAGGTGGATGATCAGCTTGATCATAGGGTGAGTGGCGGTCATTCTGGATAGATTCACCATAACAGCCTTGCCATTGGGTCTTTATTGCCTCGAATATACCTGTGTATACAAACTTCTAAGTACCCGTAGTCACTTATTCAACCAACCATGGGGTGGACGATGTAAACTGTGCCACGCAAGCATTTGCTCTTTCACTTATTGGTTGCCATTGAATCACGTATGTTTATAATGAATCTGATCTGATGATTGATGAAGTTGTATTGGTGTGATGTTTTGAACTTTCGCGGTAATTTTATAAACAGTCTGAAAATGCAGTTTTGTGAGGGCCTAAATGACTCCGTAATGGCCAAAAAATAGGCTCTCGCTCAAAGAGGAAGAGTCTTGACCGTTGGGCCGTTTTCGAGCTGGTATAAAAATTTCAGAACAATCCGACACAAAAAAAAATTTTTTTTTTTTTTTTTTTTGCTTGTTCGATCGATCCACTCGTTCGATCGTCTAGTTCGATCGGCTTGTTCGATCGACTAGTTCGATTGGCTTGTTCGATCACCTTGTTCGATTGCTTGTTCGATTGCTTGTTCGATCCCCTCGTTCGAACGCCTTGTTCGGTCGCTTGTTCGATCCCTTCGTTCGATCACTTCGTTCGAACCCCTCGTTCGATCGTCCCTCGTTCGAACGTTTTTTGATTTCCCCTCGTTCGATCGTTCTCGATTTCCCCTTGTTCGATCGTTTATGATTTCCCCTCGTTCGAACGTTTTTGATTTCCCCTCGTTCGAACCTCTTTTACTTCCCCTCGTTCGAGCCTCCCTTCGTTCGAACGCCTAGTTCGAACCACTCGTTCGATCTACAAAGAATGTCGCTCGTTCGATCGAAACGACTAAAACTCGTTCGATCCCCAAACAAGTGGATCGAACGAGAAGACGATCGAACGAGAGGACGATCGAACTAGACGATCGAACGAGCAATTGTTTTCCCCTCGTTCGATCGAAACAGCTAGAACTCGTTCGATCCCTCTATATTTCCACTCGTTCGATGGACACAAAAAAAACACGAACAAAGACCTTTTTTTTTTCTTTTCGAAATCAATAGAAAAAAAATACAAACCAAATCAATACATCAATCTTGTAGGCTCTGATACCAATTGTAGGATCCCTAGATCATTCCATGGATTAAGCACAAGATCAATGGCACAAAAGATTTAAACAATGAAGAACTTTTGATTAAAAGAAACAAAGAGAGGCTACAAACCCTTAAGATGAAAAATGAAATGGAGTGGCTAACCTAATTTTGACTAAACTAGGTGTATTTATACTAACTAGGATTTGCCTTTGAGGGCTTTCTTTTTGGGCTTTTTACATCTTGGCCCTTATACATAATAAACATTAAATAACATAGTCTTTCGACCTAGACTTTTGTCTTGTAACTTCGAGTGACCGAAGCTTCTTTGTTCGGATCCATTTAAGTGATCCTAACATTCTTGTACTAGTGTACATAAGGGATTGGTAAATTCTGCTTGATCATTGTTGTTTTCTTCAGCATTGACATATATTGGAGTTGATGGTTCTGTTGTAGGGTGAATATTCATTGAAGGTAGTGTGTCTTGTTGAGCAGAATCATCGGTAGGAGAAGAAGACTTGTTGATACGTGAAGTACCCGCATTGAAAAATTCATCATACAAAAGACCAAAAAGAAGATCCAACTCCTGTTGTGATGGAACTGTTGTTTCTGCTGAAGGAGAAACATTTTTTAGTTCTAGTGCAGGGTCAGGGTTGTCATAATCTAACGCCTTTTTTTGTTAGGAAATGAGGCCTGAAGTGTCATTAGCAAATGTCGAAACCAAGCAATCACTTCACTTCATATTAAGAACAAGAAATTAAGCTAGGAGATGAGAAGAATTGTAGAGAGAGAAATAAGAGAGAAAGTAAGAGAAATGGGAGAGTTTACTTGCAAAATGAACTGTTACAAATGAACCAACCCACCTCACCTTCCTTGGTGAGGTGTATATGAATCAAACTAAAAGGCTTTCATGCCTTTAGATATTCTACGGGCCGGGCTCGGGTTTACTTGGGCTTTCGCTCGATACACGTGACCGGTTAGATTACATTAAATGAGCCCGTTTACCCGTTCTAGCCTATTACAACATTACATATGAAAATGACCAAGACTTAATATTCTAAATGAACGAACTTTCGTGTTCGACTCATTATTTAAGGCTAACACATGCTTTAGGGTCGGTTAAGGCAAATATGATATCATCAACATATATTTGAACAAGAAGAATATGTTTGCCTGTTTTCTAAGTGAATAGTATCAGATCAATTGTACCCTTAAAAACTTGTTGTCCAGAAGAAACCTTGACAAAGTGTCATACCACGCCGGAGGAGCCTGTTTTAAACCATACAGAGCCTTCTTTAGACGATAAACATGTGTTAGATGATATGGATCAACGAAACCCTCTGGTTGACTAACGTGGACTTCTTCTTTCAACTCGCCATTCAGGAATGCTGTCTTGAAATCCATCTGGTAGATGGTCATGTTCTTACTGGCGGAATTGGTGATGAAGATTCTTATAGCCTCGATGCGTGCAACCGGTGCAAAAGATTCATCGAAATCAATACCCTCCTCTTATCGATATCCCTTGGCCACCAACCGAGCCTTATTTTTTAGAACATCATCGTACTCATCAAGCTTAACTTTGTAAATCCACTTGAGAGCAATAATCACGACACCAATCGAGCATTATTTTTTTGGTCGAGGTACTAATTCCCATACTTGAAGTCAGTCAAATTCATAAATCTCGTCTTTCATGGCTTAAAACAAGCAATCTTCAGTCATGGCAGATTTGAAGTTCTTCGGTTTGACTTTCGGCAGTACAAAGTTGTATAGGCACCACAAGGCATCGGTTGCAAGTTGTTTTCTGGTGGATACCGGTTGAGAGGGATTGCCAATGACATTATTAAGCCGGTGATCCTTGCTCCATTTCCTGAGATGATGATGTGGTTGAGTAACGTGAGTAGATTTCGCTGAACTAACATCCCCGGATGATGATGCTTCAAAATTAGGTTCTAGAGCAAACATGTTTACGAAGATATCATGGTCAAAATGAGCAAAAGGATTGTCTTCAATGATAGGAGATGCAGCTGTAACACCATGATGTGAGATAGGAGGTTGTAATTCTGAAGATGACGGTGAATGACTTGGAGAAGGTGCATCTTGATCAATGGTAGTAGAAGAAGGTGTACCGACTGAATTCACTTGAACTGGAACTGTTAGAGTAGGAGACCAGTCTTTCAACACGAGGAGGTTCTAGGTATTCATCAAACATCGGTTGGAATAAGATCTCTAGCTCTTTATTTGTTGGGGGTACATAGGGTGCTGTAGGGACCAGATTGGGTATGAGCCCTAAACTTATCTATCCAGGCATCATAAACGTAGGTGCAGGTCCTGTACTGAGTTACACAGGAGCCATTGGCTCAGACAGCTCATCGAATTAAACATGAATGGTTTCTATGATTCGTCGGGTTCTTTTTTTGTAGATTCTATAACCCTTCTTGGTTGGTGCATAACCAACAAAAATTCTGATATCAGCTATTAGTTGTAATTTTCCTAGATCCTCGCTGTCATTTGTAGGGTAACAAAGAGCACTAAAGACTCGGAGAAAGGTAAGATCAAGTTTCTTATCATGCACCAACTCGTATGGGGTTTTGTTATGACGAGTGTGAATGAGGGATCGGTTTTGGGTGTAACAAGCAGTAGCAACAACTTCTGCCTATAGAAACATCAGAGCCTTGGAAAATACCAGCATTGTCCGAGCAGCCTTCACAAGAGTACAGTTCCGTCTTTCAACAATGTTGTTTTGTTTTGGAGTCCTCGGAACTTATTTTTGGTGAAAAATGCCGACACTCTCATAATATTTAGTCAGAACTTGATTGATAAATTTTGTGCCATTATCGGTACGGATGTATTTGACAGTTTTGTTCAGACCGACTTGTATTTGCTTCAGAAATTTGATGACGAACTCTAGGGTTTCATCTTTCGATCTCAAAAACGTAACCCAAGTAAACCTCGAATAGTCATCAACGATGACTAACATGTATTTCTTCCCATTAATTGTTTGCACTCGCATTGGTCTACATAAATATATATGAAGGGTATTAAGAACTTCCAAGTTGGTGTTTTCAGTTTTGGGCGTGTGGGTATGGTTTTTGCTCTTTCCTAGTTGACATGCGGAGCAAAGATGATCTTCCTCAAACTTCAATCTAGGTAAGCCTCTTACTAAATCATTTCTTGCAAGGTCATTAATGGTACCGAAGTTCAAGTTGTTTAAACAACGATGCCATAACCATGATTTGTTTTTGGAGGCTTTGGACAACAAGTAGATTGCGGAGGACTTCATCATGTCTTCAACCGATATAGTGTACAAATTAGAACCATAAGAACCTTTAATTAATTCAACACCATCTGTATCTCGAACATAACATGAATGCTTCCTGAATGCAACTTTAAGATCAGAATCACAAAATTGTCTAACACAAAATAGATTGTGTCACAGTCGTTCCACATAGTATACCCTAGAGATCACACTGTCATTAATCACGTATTCTCTATAACCCATGATTGCACCAAAGTGGTCATTTCCGAATCTAACTGTCTCGATGAACTTTTTTACGAAATCCTTGAGCCGTGAGTGATCCCCCATCATATGTTTTGAGTAGCATCAGTCCAAGTACCAAAGGACGATCTGTATGAACTGCATTTGAAAACAGACGAAGATGGAGAGTTTGGAAAGTTGGATCCCCAATGTTTGTTAGGGTCCTGTTGGTTAGCATAAGCAACATCAGTTGGCATAGACGTATCAATTGCCTAATTTACAGTTGGAGTGGGAATGCTAGTAGGAACTGCCTTGTGCTGTTTGTTTCTACGTTGGTAACTAGTTAATGATTTCTAAGAATTGTTACTTATTTTCTCAGTTATCACAGTTTTACTAGTACGAACATTTTCAGTTTGTTGTACATGGAAAACATTAGATGTAGTAAGCCTAGTTAAAGGGCACTGGTCTCTTAAAGTGAATATTCTTCCTGCGGGCTTCTATTGATAACTAACATTGGTAAGCACTTTGCTTGTTGCTTTCCACACTTGCTTAACTTGCTTAGGTTTCCAAACATTCTTAACTTTGCACAGAACATTTTTAACAAAGGGGGATGCATTCACAGAGTGCAAATAATTAACCACACACAAATCATGATTTGCAAAAATTAAGCATTTGTTACATGTCTGGCAAACAAAATGAGAATTTAAATTAATTACAGTACGCTTAGAGCTAATAATAGAATCAACATGATTCGTGGTTTTCAAACTATACTTATTGGTCCTAGGGTGTTCTTCTACTTTCTTCTCGTTGACACTTTTAGCCGACAAGAACTTATTTTTCTTGGTATTGCTCCTAGGCTGTGATCCGCTAGCATCAGTGCAACTGTTTACTCTTGTAGAAGGAATCACAGGGACATTAGTCTTCTGAATGTTCTGTTTCTCTACATGTTTGTGTGTGTTATTATTTGACATTTCACATTGGCCCTCAAAAGTAACTTGCTTTTTCTTAGTTAAAGGGGTAGTAGCATGCTTTTCATCTCGTTTATTGAAGTCTTTCGGACAAGTGCCAATCACATATTCTAATAGTTCCTGAGAGTGTTTAGTGTAAAGAAAAGCATATGCAAGTGATCTATCTAATGGTTTGTCAACCTCAGCTTCCTCTACTATCTCGCGAAGAAGGGTTTCTAATAACTTACCCTTAATATTTAAGATAATCTAATAACTTTCCCTATTGTTCTTATTATGAGGGAATTGGTTCAATATCTATAGCATACCAACCAGGTGCAAGAACTCTTGGTTTTATAGAATCCATATTGATGCATTTCAGATTTTCATGTGTTTGGCTTTTCGATTCTCATATTCATTAACAAGTCAAGTTGTCTGTTTGATATGTTTAGCATGCGTGATCTTAATAGAATCATACAGTTCCTTGTAACGCTGCTTAATTTTTTCATTCTCAGCCCTAAAAAGCTTATTTTGTTCTTGGAGAACGGTGACTTTTTCAGTTAATTGAGTGATCTGAAAATCTAAGGCCCTGAAATCAAGAGTACGGTCTGCTTCACTACGGGTCTCTTTTAATTAAGAGATTTGCATTCTCAATTTTTTGATGGCATTGTCTTTTCCTTGAATGGAAGCTTTCATTTTTTAATTACAAAGACTGAGTCAAAATCAGGAGCATCTCGAGCGGGTAGAGATGTGTTGTTTCCAAAACTTTCTTTAAGGTTTTGATACTTTAACTGTAAATTTAAGTGATTTACCTCAAGATTGGAAAAATGTTTTACTAATTCAGTATGATCACCTTTTTTTATTTATTTTAAACCTTAAATCATTTCGTTTAGGAAAGCTCTCTTTAAAATTCCAGACAACGTGCTTGAACAACAGTGTGGGCATCATGCATTTCAGTGAATCTAGATATAGTAAGCTCAGAATTTGTTGCAATATAAAACACTTCTTTGGACAAGAAATCATCAATTAAATTTTTATTTGCAATGAGAAGATTTTTTCGCTCAATTTCATCATACTTCCTATTCACAACATTTTGTTCAACCTCAGCTTCCAACTCTTTAAAAATTATTTCAATTGTTTTGAATTCTTTAGTGAAGCCATTTTGAATACCCCACAAAATGTTCTTTAAGTGTTTATAAAAAAGGAAATGTACATTGGATTAATACCAATCCTTAAGCGGTTTGAGACACTGATTTGGACTATTGGACTACGTTGACATTTGAACTACTTTCCAACTTAAACCTTTACAAACCAAAACAACAAAAACACTTCACATCACAACTTTTAACTAAGGTTATAAATAGCATGAGGCGTGGCATGGCGGCATAGCCAAGCCTCACGCCTTTGTGAGCCATGGCGAGTTATGGCATTTTTAAGGCTTGACTTAAAGCGACACAAAATATGAAAATATTTATAAATTTATATCATATTAAAAGTATATTGAGTTTACAAAAAGTGTCATACATAAGGAATAAAGTCAAGAAACTATCTTTGCATGTAATATTTTTCATTTCTATATAAAAATATGATTTTTATCAAAATTGAATTCAAAAAAGCCATGTTTTATCTCGTCTTATCATGTTTTTCACTCTTCATCTGACATCAAGCCTTGGTCTATTGCGTAGCGTGGAGGTCACGCCTCACGCCTTTGCGAGGCCTTTGTGAGGCATTTGCTGAAGGGAATGAAGGTGCCTTTTAGAACCATGCTTTTAACATACAATCGCTAATCATTGTGCGATCAACTTAAATCATTTCACAATCAATTAAGATGGCTAATCTCTCAGAAGATATCCAATGTGCCAGTTTTGATACCCGACCACCTATGCTTGATAGGACTAACTTTGCATCATGGCAACAACGTATTCGACTGTATTGTCGGGGTAAAGAGAATGGGGGTGAACATCCTGAAGTCGATTGATGAAGGACCTTTTCAGATGGGAACATTTCGGGAAACACTTGCTGAAGGGAATGAAGGTGCCCTACATCTAGGTCCAGAACAAGCTCGAGTCTATTCTGACCTTTCACCGGATGATAAGGATATGTATAACGCTAACATTCGGGCAACAAATATCCTACTTCAAGGGTTACCAAAATACATCTACACTCTTATTAATCATTACATTGATGCAAAAGACATTTGGGATAATGTGAAGATGCTCCTGGAAGGTTCTAAATTAACAAAAGAAGACCATGAATCATAACTGTACGATGATTTTGAACACTTCTGTCAGAACAAAGGAGAAACCATTCACGATTACTATGTCAGGTTTACCAAGCTCATCAATGACATGAGAAACATCAAGATGACCATGCCCAGAATGCAGTTGAATTTAAAGTTTGTCAATAACATGTTGCCTGAATGGGGTCGATTCGTAACAGCAGTGAAACTGAATTGAGGATTGAAGGAATCAAACTATGATCAGCTGTATGCTTATTTGAAGCAACACTAGGCACATGCCAATGAGAACAACATGATGTTGGAACGATTCACTTAACACACGGTTGATCCTCTCGCCTTGATGTCCAATGTTTCACCTCAGCAGTACTCCTCACAATCATCTACCACTCCACCATCCATACATGCTCTACTAGTTACCTATTAACCACATTTGCTGATAACACACGACTTGATTCAGGACTATCTCCAACGGATAATTTGATTGAGAACTTAACCAACATACTTGCCCTACTCACCCAATCATACAAAACATACCTCCCTCATACTAACAATCAACTCAGAACCTCATTAAACATAAAGAACCAAGCCAAAGTTCAAGACGGCAGGGTTGTTGTTCAGAATGTTCAGGGTCGACTAAACAGAGGTCAGGGGAACAATCAAAGGGGCGCAGGTGCAGCTGGTAATGGAGGGGCTCAGAATAGAGTTGGGAATGCAAATCATGTTCAAGCTAGACAGATTAAGTGTTATAACGGCAATGGCATAGGACACATTGCAAGGAACTACACTTAACCCATGTGACCACAGAATTCAGATTACTTCTTAGACAAGATGTTATTGATGCAAGCTTAGGAAAATGGTGTGGTTTTGGATAAAGAGCAGTTGTTGTTTCTTGTAGGTGGTCATGATACTGTTGTTGATGAGGGTGTGGATGAGTCACCAGTTCAAGATCTGGCACTTAATGTGGATAATGTGTTTCAAGCTGATGAATGTGATGCTTTTAATTCGGATGTTGACGAGGCTCCTACTGCACAGACCATGTTCATGGAAAATCTGTCATCAGCAGATATAGTTTATGATGAAGTCAGTCTGTCATACGATTCGAACATTCTATCTGAGGTACATGAATATGATAGCTATCAGGATGTTGTTTGCGAGCATCACGAAGCACACGAGATGCATCACGATGTATAACCAAACTGCGTTGTTGACTCAAATGTAGATTATACGAGTGATAGCAATATGATTACATATGATCAGTATGTGAAGGTTAACATAGAGTCAGTTGTACCAAGTAATGTATCTTCTGCGCCAAATGATGCTTATATGATGATAATTAATGAAATGCATGAACAGACAGCCCAAAGTGTTTCTGCGTATAAGCAGAACAAAGTAGTTAATGCATCATTGACTGCTGAACTTGTAACATATAAGGAACAAGTTGAACTGTATGAGAGATGGGAGAAGTTTGAATTAACTGAAAGAGAACAAAAAATTAAGGAACAATTAAGAATAGTTATCACTGACTGTAATATTAAGGAAGAAAATTTGAAAAAGGAACTTTATTCTGTAAAAATGCAACTTAACTCTACCATCAACCATAACAAGTCAATGGTAGAAGAAGTTACGTCTTTGAAAAAGGATTTTAAACAAAAAGAAAACAAATACCTTGAAGAATTTTTGGACATGAAAGTCTTAAAAGAAAAGGTCGAGGATAAAATTATACAAACAAGACCAGTCTCTTCAAACAGTTCACATGCTGTGTAAACCAAAGCCTTATTATGATGAACAGAAAAATGTAGCTATTGGCTACAAGAACCACTTATGTCTCACTCGTGCAAAGCAAGTTCAGCCTGCTCTATATAACATACATGAAATTATCAAAACCAATCATGTCCCGGCCATAGTGCACAACTCAGAGGATACCCTAAAGATAACTGAAATCACTAGGGAGAAAATGAATAAAAAAATGAAAACCCCTCTGTGGACTGAACAAAACATTAATATTCGACCCCCAGATTACTCGAAAAAGAACTATCTGGCGACCTTTACACCATAAACACAACTGACCCCCGGTCATATACTTTGGTCCAAGGATGTCCTCAAGATGAAAGCAGAAGCTCAAAAAGAGCAGACCCCAGCTTCAAGACCAATCAAAGCGTTGATGGTGTACCCTCCCAATACACCTGCAATGCTTGTCCCCAGGGTGCTTCCAACAAAAAAATCAAGTAAAAATTAACATTTTTGCATTTACACAACTTTTTAGAATTTGAAAAAAGCTGTAAAAAGAGAATTACACCAACGGGGCTCACTGAAGGGGAAAGGGGTTTTGAACAAACTAAGGAATGGTATCTCACCAAAGTCATTCCATTTTTCAAAACACTTAAAGAACATTTTGAGGGTATTCAAAAGGCTCTCACTAAAGAAATCAAACAAATGAAATAATTTTTTAAAGAGTTGGAAGCTGAGGTTGAACAAAATGTTGTGAATAGGAAGTATGATGAAATTGAGCGAAAAAATCTTCTCATTGCAAATGAAAATTTAATTGATGATTTCTTGTCCAAAGAAGTGTTTTATATTGCAACAAATTCTGAGCTTACTATATCTAGATTCACTGAAATGCATGATGCCCACACTGTTGTTCAAGCACGTTGTCTGGAATTTAAAGAAGAGCTTTCTAAACGACATGATAAGGTTCAAAAAGGTGATCATACTGAATTAGTAAAACATTTTTCCAATCTTGAGGTAAATCACTTAAATTTACAGTTAAAGTATCAAAACCTTAAAGAAAGTTTTGGAAACAACACATCTCTACCCGCTCAAGATGCTCCTGATTTTGACTCAGTCTTTGTAATTAAAAAATGAAAGCTTCCATTCAAGGAAAAGACAATGCCATCAAAAAATTCAGAATGCAAATCTCTTAATTAAAAGAGACCCGTAGTGAAGCAGACCGTACTCTTGATTTCAGGGCCTTAGATTTTCAGATCACTCAATTAACCGAAAAAGTCACCGTTCTCCAAGAACAAAATGAGCTTTTTCGGGCTGAGAATGAAAAAATTAAGCAGCATTACAAGGAACTGTATGATTCTATTAAGATCACGCATGCTAAACATATCGAACAGACAACTGCCTTGTTAACTGAAAATGAGAATCTGAAAGCCCAAACACATGAAAATCTGAAATGCATCAATATGGATTCTATAAAACCAAGAGTTCTTGCACCTGGTAGGTATGCTATAGATATTGAACCAATTCCCCTCATAATAAGAACAATAGGGAAGTTCATCTAGATTATCTTAAACATCTTAAGGAAAGTATAGAAACCCTTCGCGAGATAGTAGAGGAAGCTAAGGTTGAAAGACCATTAGATAGATCACTTGCTTGCTTGCCTTTACACTAAACACTCTCAGGAACTATTAGAATATGTGATTGGTACTTGTCCGAAAGACTTCTATAAACGAGATAAATAGCATGCTTCTACCCCTTTAACTAGGAAAAGAAAGTTACTTTTGAGGACCAATGTGAAACATCAAATAATAACACACACAAACACGTAGAGCAACTAAACATTCAGAAGACTAATGTCCATGTGATTCTTTCTACAGGAGTAAACAGTTGCACTGATGCTAGTGGATCACAGCCTAGGAGCAATACTAAGAAAAATAGGTTCTCATCGGCTAAAAGTGTAAATGAGAAGAAAGTAGAAGAACACCCTAGGACCAATAAGTCTAGTTTGAAAACCACGAATCGTGTTGATTCTAGTATTAGCTCTAAGCGTACTATAATTAATTTGAATTCTCATTTTGTTTGCCAGACATGTAACAAATGCTTAATTTCTGCAAATCAGGATTTATGTGTGGTTAATTATTTGCACTCTGTGAATGCATCCCCCTTTGTTAAAAATGTTCTGGGCAAAGTTAAGAAAGTTTGGAAACCTAAGCAAGTTAAGCAAGTGTGGAAAGCAACAAGAAAAGTGCTTACCTATGTTGGTTATCAATGGAAGCCCACGGGAAGAATATTCACTTTAAGAGACCAGTGCCCTTTAACTAGGCTCACTACATCTAATGTTTTGCCTATACAACAAACAAAAAACATTCGTACTAGGAAAACTGTAATAACTGATAAATTAAGTAACAATTTTCAGAAATCATTAACTAGTTACCAACGTAGAAACAAACAGCACAAGGCAGTTCCCACTAGCATTCCCACTCCAACTATAAATCAGGCAATTGATACGTCTATGCCAACTGATGTTGCTTATGCTAACCAACAGGACCCTAACAAACATTGGGGATCCAACTTTCCAAACTCTCCATCTTTGTTTGTTTTCAAATGCAGGTCGTACAGATCGTCCTTTGGTACTTGGACTGAGGCTACTCAAAACATATGACGGGGGATAACTCACGGCTCAGGAATTTCATGAAAAAGTTTATCGGGACAGTTAGATTCGAAAATGACCACTTTGGTGCTATTATGGGTTATAGAGAATACGTGATTGATGACAGTGTGATCTCCAGGGTATACTATGTAGAAGAACCGGGACACAATCTATTTTATGTCAAACAATTTTGTGATTTTGATCTTGAAGTTGCATTCAGGAAGCATTCATGTTATGTTCAAGATATAGATGGTGTTGAATTAATTAAAGGTTCTCATGGTTCTAATTTGTACACTATCTCGGTTGAAGACATGATGAAGTCTTCCCCAATCTGCTTGTTGTCCAAAGCCTCCAAGAACAAATCATGGTTATGACATCGTTGTTTAAACCACTTGAACTTCAGTACTATCAAAGACCTTGCAAGAAATGATTTAGTAAGAGGCTTACCTAGATTAAAGTTTAAGAAAGATCATCTTTGCTCCGTATGTCAACTAGGAAAGAGCAAAAAGCATACCCACACACCCAAAACTGAAAACACCAACTTTGAAGTTCTTAATACCCTTCATATAGATTTATGTGGACCAATGCGAGTGCAAACAATTAATGGGAAGAAATACATCTTAGTCATTGTTGATGACTATTCGAGGTTTACTTGGGTTACGTTTTTGAGATCGAAAGATGAAACCCCAGAGTTCGTCATCAAATTTCTGAAGCAAATATAAGTCGGTCTCAACAAAACTGGCAGATACATCCGTACCGATAATGGCACAAAATTTTTCAATCAAGTTCTGACTAAATATTATGAGAGTGTCGGCATTTTTCACCAAAAATCAGTTTCGAGGACTCCAAAGCAGAACGACGTTGTCGAAAGACGGAACTGTACTCTTGTGAAGGTTGCTCGGACAATGCTGATATTTTCTAAGGCTCTGATGTTTCTATGGGCAGAAGTTGTTGCTACTGCTTGTTACACCCAAAACCGATTCCTCATTTACACTCGTCATAACAACACCCATACGAGTTGGTACATGATAAGAAACCTGATCTTACCTTTCTCCGAGTCTTTGGTGCTCTTTGTTACCCTACAAATGACAGCGAGGATCTAGGAAAATTACAACCAATAGCTGATATCAGAATTTTTATTGGTTATGCACCAACCAAGAAGGGATATAGAATCTACAATAAAAGAACCTGACGAATCATGGAAACCATTCATGTTTAATTCGATGAGCTATCTGAGCCAATGGCTCCTGTGCAACTCAGTACAGAACCTGCACCTACGTTTATGACGCCTGGACAGATAAGTTCAGGGCTCATACCCAATCTGGTCCCTACAGCACCTTATGTACCCCCAACAAATAAAGAGCTAGAGATCTTATTCCAACCGATGTTCGATGAATACCTAGAACCTCCTCGTGTTGAAAGTCTGGTCTCCTGCTCTAGCAGTTCCAGTTCTAGTCAATTCAGTCGGTAGACCTTCTTCTACTACCATTGATCAAGATGCACCTTCTCTATGTCATTTACCGTTATCTTCAGAATTACAACCTCCTATCTCACATCACAGTGTTGCAGCTGCATCTCCTATCATTGAAGACAATCCTTTTGCTCATGTTGACCACGATCCCTTCGTAAACATGTTTGCTCTAGAACCTAGTTTTGAAGCATCATCATCTGGGGATGTTAGTTCAGCGAAATCTACTTACGTCACTCAACCACATCATCATCTCAGGAAATGGAGCAAGGATCACCCGCTTGATAATGTCATTGGTAATCCCTCTCGACCGGTATCCACTAGAAAACAACTTGCAACCGATGCCTTGTGGTGCCTATACAACTCTGTACTGCCAAAAGTCAAACCGAAGAACTTCAAATCTACCGTGACTGATGATTGCTGGTTTCAAGCCATTCAAGACGAGATTTATGAATTTGATCAACTTTAAGTATGGGAATTAGTACCTCGACCAGACTGTGTCATAATTATTGCTCTCAAGTGGATTTACAAAGTTAAGCTTGATGAGTACAGTGATGTTCTGAAAAATAAGGCTCGGTTGGTGGCTAAGGGATATCGATAAGAGGAGGGTATTGATTTGGATGAATCTTTTGCACCGGTTGCACGCATCGAGACTATAAGAATCTTCATCACCAATTCCGCCAGTAAGAACATGACCATCTACCAGATGGATTTCAAGACAGCATTCCTAAATGGCGAGTTGAAAGAAGAAGTCCACGTTAGTCAACCACAGGGTTTCATTGATCCAGATCACCCAACACATGTTTATCGTCTGAAGAAGGCTCTGTATAGTTTAAAGCAGGCTCCTCCGGCGTGGTATGACACTTTGTCAAGGTTTCTTCTGGACAACAAGTTTTCCAAAGGTGCAGTTGATCTGATACTATTCACTCAGAAAACAGGCAAACGTATTCTTCTTGTTAAAATATATGTTGATGATATCATATTTGCCTCAACCGACCCTAAATCATGTGACATATTTTCAAATGACATGAGTTCAAAATTCCAAATGTCAATGATGGGATAAATGTTTTTTTTCCTAGGCTTACAAGTTTCTTAAAGTCCCAGAGGCATTTTTATTAATCAATCAAAATTTTCTCTAGAAATCTTAAAGAAATTTAGGATGGATTCGTGTGACCCTATTAATATACCAATGGTGGATCGACTTAAACTACATGAGGACTCCTTAGGGATTACAGTTGACCAGACTTGATTTCGTAGTATGGTCGGCTCCCTAATGTACCTCACTGCCAGCAGACCCGACCTTATATTTGTTGTGTGCATGTGTGCTAGGTATCAGGCATCGCCTACCAAAAATCACCTTGAAGCACTTAAACGAGTCTTTCAGTATCTTTGAGGAACCATTATTTGGGGACTTTGGTATCCAAAAGACACCGCTATGGCACTAACAGCCTATGCAGATGCGGATCATGCAGGTTGTCAAGATACACAAAGAAGTACGTCAGGAAGTGCTCAGTTCCTTTCGTCATCAAAGAAGCAGAAGAGCACTACGATCTCCACCATAGAGGCTAAATACATTACCATGTTTGGATGATGTGCTCAGATACTTTGGATGAGGTCACAGCTTACAGACTATGGTTTTGCCTTTAACAAGATTCCTCTGTATTATGATAACTGCAATGCTATTGCTCTCTGCTACAATAATGTCCAGCACTCACGGTCCAAGCCCATTGACATACGTCACCATTTCATTCATGAGCAGGTTGAAAAGTGCGTGGTTGAATTGTACTTCATGACGACAGATTATCAGCTTGCGGACATATTCACCAAGGCATTACCAAGAGAGCGGTTCGAATTTCTACTCCCACGACTTGGTATGAAGAGTATGACTCTAGAAACCCTTAAACGTCTTCAGTAAATAGAAGAGGAGTAAAGGATGGTCCTCGTATATCCTATGTATATTTGTATATATTTAAACAAAAAAAACAAAATACAAAAATATAAAACCTATAATAACCATAAAAATCAAAAAATAGAAAATACCAAAAATATTTTTCAAGACATGTCTTTTGTAAATCGATAACATTTACGAACCTAGAAATGTCATTCAATAATGACACGGGTCTTTAAATGAAGTCGAGCGGAAGTTCAAATTATTTATAAAACATGTCTTCATGGCTTGCAGTTATTTCCGACCGCAACCCGCTTTTCAATTTGAGGAAAGCATGTCACCAAAAAGACATCTGTTCCTAACAACGGGTAATTAATTTTTCCTAGGCACAGATTACTTAATATTCGTGCAACCATAGATTAATGTACGTTTCAGTGCATTTTTCTTCTTTAGGAAGAGAAGTCTTCCCTTTTATAACCAAATAATTTTCTTCTTCATTGATTCTTCAAAAATTATTTGTGCTAATCACGGTGAACAAGTGTTGTTGGAAATTAATCAATTTAGGTTTTTCAAAATAAACTTTTCAACTCAAACAATGACTACAGCTCTTTCAATAGAAAAAGAGTCATTGTTTGAGGGGGAGAGTGATTTCAAGTTTATTACATCATACGGGTTTCTACACATATCATACAATTAATGGAAAAGGTTTTATAGCAATACGGGGTTATAATTTAAGGGATGAGTTAATTAATTTTAACTCAAAGGGCCAAAGGGTCATTAGTTAGAAAGTATAGGGACCTATGTGCAAATTTCTATTTGTTTCTCTGCTTTATTAAACTATAGGGACCATTTGTGCCATTCACTAAACCTATGTTAACCTCTAAAACACATAAAACCCAAAATAAATAAAGTTAGAAACCTCAGGGAGTGAATCTACCAAATTCCAAACTAGGTGTATAAAAGGGTAACGATTTGATAATTTGCTCAAACCATTACTTGTCAGTCAAAGATAAAAAAAACACACACACTCACATGCAAACCGCCACCAATTCGCCACCCCTTGATTCTCGATTCCCTATGGATTTCTTGCTAAGGTAACTCTAAAATTTCATTCAATAACGTTAGATGATGCCTTAGGTGAAATCAATCAATCTAAAACACATTTAAATGGTTTCAATCTCTAGGTTTGACCTTGTTTATAATCAAATCTTTAATTGTTGATGATATCTGTTAATTGGTAATTGGGATAGATGCGTATAGGGGTGTACAACACTCAATCATCACTAGGTTAGGATTAATCAAACATACTTTGATGCTATGATCTAGTCTAGGTTCGTTTTTTTATCGAAATGCCATAGATTGTTTAGAATTGTGTTTTTATTGCTGGGATTTACTCATTAGGTTGAGATAATGATTGTTTGATGTTTATTTGAGATCCTCTTTCAATGTAGTGCACAAATTGATGATTTTCGATAGGAGTTTGACTTTCAAAAGTAAATAGTGGTTTGTTGTTGTTGTAATCCATTTTGTATTGCTTTATGTGTTAGTATAAAGGTTTATTAGAGTAGTAAAACATGTATGTATGAACCTTTAAGGCTTTAGGAGAATGTCATGGCCTAAATGATTAAGTCCGACTCGAATGGTATGAAATCTGATAGATTAGCTTGTCGTTGTTGATTGCTTAGACGCATAATTAGATCTAGAGAAATCGCCTGATTGAAAGAAAAATTGAATTAATATTTGGTCTTCTTGATGGCGGTTTGATTGTTCTTGTTAGCAGTTTGGTAAATATTCTTAATAGCGGTTTGATATGATTTTCTTGATATTCTAGATAGTGGTTTTGTTAGGTTACTTGATAACGGTTTGCAGTATTTTACTTGATAGCGGTTTGATCTATTTTGCTTGATAGGAGTTTGTGTCATCTGCCTGATAGCGATTTGATATTATGGAATATTTTATTATGAACAGGCAAACCGCTACGAGGTAGCGGTTTGATGAAGGATATTTTTTATTAAAATAATCCAAACTGTTATTTCAAAATTTTCTTAATTGGTAGCGGTTTGATATATTTATTAAAAGAATGTTAGCTGTTTGGTCATAGCAGTTTGATCATTTCACTACATAGCGGTTTGATCATTCCTCTACATAGCGGTTTGATCATTCCTCTTCAAAGCGGTTTGATCATATCACCTCACAACGGTTTGGTGTCTAGTAGGTAGCGGTTTAGGCCAGAATTTCAAAGTCTTGGCCCATTAGTCCCAATACCCTCTCAAGACCCAATCTAAAAGCATAATTACCTTGTTGACTCCCATCCGAGACTTGTTAACTTATAAGTGCTCATCTGATATCTTTGACCAATGTTGCCTTAAACTCACCAAAATCAATCAAAGCGTGTCAAACATCATGACTAATGTTCTCAACTAACATCAAATATATGTCATATCTACCTGTCTTTATTGACACTCTTGTGCAAATAACATGGCTGATGAGAAAGTTCCCGCTCCAGCTCCCACAAGAACTGATGATCAGATCCTTCCATTTGCTGCATGGGTGCCTACTGGGAAGAGCAATTTTGTCTTGGATCTTCAAAAGAAGCAAAAGAATCCAATCTTTCAGATCTCTATGGATATCCTGTAAAACATAAAATTCTTCAAAGCATTCACTTCTTTAGCTTCTGTTCCAGCTATTTACATTCAACCGTTTTGAAATACACTTTCATATGAAGCAAACACTAGAGCTTACATTTTTCAATTAGATGAAACCCGATTCACATTGGATGCTAATCTTCTAAGGGAAGCTTTAGAGATAACACCCATTGATCAAGCTCACCAGTTTATGTTACCTCTATCGGGTGATGCAATTATGGACTTTGTGAATGACCTAAGGTATACAGAGGTAATTCACTTTGTGTCAAGAATGGCGATGAATAACTTGTATCAGCCCTGGACAGCAATATTGTCTATGATCAACCAATGTCTTACAGGCAAGACTTCTAGGTATGATAGGCCCAGATACCCAGTTCTTCGGATGCTTTGGGGTATAATTACAAGTACAAATATTAAATATGCTGTTGGGACAAATTACAAACGACTAAGTGTCGTTTCTGCTGTTAGAGATGTTCGTTTCTGCTGATAGCATTAAGTCGT